>PVIA01009532.1:0-60369 GCA_004024845.1 Tonatia bakeri
TTTTGAGTCCCAGTTTCCTTCCCATCACTATTGGTTCCCTGTGCGTTTTCCTTCATTTCTCTTATTGTAGCCTGCATTTGTTCATCTAATTTGTGACTAAAATCAACCAATTCTGTGAGCTTCTTGATCACCAGTGTTTTGAACTGTGCATCTGATAGGTTGGCTATTTCTTGGTCGCTTAAAAGGATGAGTTCTGGGGCTTTGATTTGTTCTTGTGTTTGAGCCATATCTCTCTCTCTCTCTTTTGGTCTGGTTGCACCTGTTACAGTAGGGGGCAGAGCCTTAGGAGTTCACCAGAGTGGGGCACCCCACTCACTGGGTTGTAACGTTGTATGCGGGGGTGGGGTCGAGAGGGAACAATGGTGGTTTCTCTGTTCTCTGTAGGACCTCAGTCCCTTCTGCTGCTTCACCCAAGCAAACTGGGCCCCTCTGGTGCCAATTCCCATGTGGGTGGGCCTGTGCATGCTGTGGGACCCTCCAAGGACCTCTCCTGTGAGGCTGGGTGTCTCTCCCTGCCCCTCAACTTCCACAGGTGTCCGCAATCAGTGTCCCAAGGCTCTATTTCCCCAGTGCTGGGATCCTGAGTTGTGCACAGTGCCTTGCTTTACAATCATCGCTTCACTGGGTCTGCCGAGTGCCACCCCTCTGCCGGGGTCTGCCAGCTGCCACAAGTGCGCTCAGGGTCCACCCACTGCAGTCTTGCACTTCCCAGATGCCTTATGCACCCTCAGATGTGTTATGTGACTGGTCCAAACTCTGCTCTCCGCACTGCTACTTGCACCCAGCTGCCCAACTCCACCCCTCCTACCGGTCTGGATGAACAGGTCTATTTCAACTTCTTGGTTGTCTGACTTCTATTTATATCAATTTTATGTCAGTTCTGTATGTTATTCTATTTCTAAATTGTTGTTGTTCCTATCTTGGTTGTGTGTGGAGGTATGGTGTGTCCACCTATGCCTCCATCTTGGCTGGAAGTCCTTTTCTCTGCATTTCTTATTTCGGTATTCTCCAAGTCATAGAAATTTAAAACCTCTCTGTCTTCATAAATTTTCCTTCTCTATTGTCATTCACAGCTAATTACTTACTGTTTTCTCTTCTACCTCATTAAGAGGCTTTTAGACATATTCCTTCCTCCCTTGTCATAACCCTAACTGAAGCCTTCATCACTTACCCAACTCCACATATACAAGCAGATAGAAAGACAGTCAGACACACAGATAGAAGGTGATGATAGATGATGATTGATAGATAGATAGATAGATAGATAGATAGATAGATAGATAGATAAAATGAGGACTTTAAACTGAAACAGAATCATGCCGTACACATTTCTTCAGAACTGGCTCTTTTCATACCTTAAGCACTCATGGTCATCTTTACAAGACATAAAATACACATCTAACTCTCTTTTACTTAAAGTGGATATTTTCCATGTTCCTCCTTCATATCTTTACTCCATAATTCCTAAAACTTTTCCATTCCGTCTGCTCCACATAATCCATCTTACTTATTCCATGCTCATTTAACCAAATATATACATGTACACATATATGAACATATGGACATATACAGATAAAAGTATTTTTCACTGTAGGAGATTATATACTGTATATGACTGCCCATACCCTTTCATTCTAAAAACATCTCATGAAATTCTCTTAAGGTCAACAATTATAACTCTATTTTATTATTTTCAATAACTAAAAAATATATTATGCTGCAGTTATGGAATAATTTAACAATTCCCTATTGATGAACATTCACTCATCTTCTTCATTTTTGTTTTCCTATCAAAATAATGCTACAGTAGTAAAATCTTTGTACCTGTACACATCCATACTTGTGTTTTTGTTCCTATGAATGGATTTTCAGGGGGAGATTGCTGGGTCAAAAAGTTTGCATATTTTGAATGTTAATATATATTATCAAGTTGCTTTGTAAAAAACAAACAAAAAAATAAAAAACTCCACAAGCAATATATAAGAAAATCTTTTCCCAGACCCCTGCCACCAATAAATCACCTTTGAATTATTAATTTATAATATTATTAGATTATGATCAGAGAGGGCTGCCTCTATTATTCTATTTTGTATCCCTTCATGTCCTTAAAAAACTGTTAGGTTTTCTAGTCAACTGTTCTTCATTTGGTGCATATAAGTTATGTCATATTTTTTTAATTATTCCTTTTATCACTAAAATAATGCCTTTGTTTTACTGCTTAATTCCTTTTAAATCTCAAATGCCAACTTACCTGCTGTTGACATTGCCTCTCAAAACAGGTTTATTTTTATTTTAATTTCCTAATATCACTTACTTCATCCATAGGTGTTCAACTTTTTTTTATCACTCTCTTATATGTATTTACTGTAAGTACTATGTAGCTGGAATTTTTTGTAAACTCAGTGTGACAGTGTCTTTTACTGGGGGAATCATAATATTATTATTAAATGATATGGTTTTTATTCATTTTATTTTTCTACTTCTTCCCTTCCTTTTCTTCATGTGCTAATTAGCTTGGGATAATATTCATTTCTCTTTTCATTTCCTTTCTTAAAGTATGTTCTACTGTGTTTCTCCATTCAATTATGACTACTTTCTTCTCTCAGCATTCATAGTTATATACACAGGGAACAAATTTAGAAGTGTACTTCCAGGTGCATAGTTCTACTAAAGAACTGGTAAGAAACTAGCACAAAATGAGGGACCCTGCCAAAAAAAAGGAAATGTCTAAAGAAAGCATGAAAATGCTCCATAAAAGAAAGGGGCATCTTTTAAAAACCTAACAACTCTTGCAATTACCATGAATTGACAACACCAGAGAAATAACTCTCCCTGCCTTTTATCTCTGCCCTACCCCAGATCAAATTCTGAAAGAATCAATAACCATGGTTCTCAAGATGGAAAAGAAGTAGAAGCATTCTTCTCAGAAACAGAGAAGAATGTAACCAAGTTCTGCCCTCCTTCTCAATTTTTAGGGCCACCCTGAAACAAAAAGACATCAAAAACATTTCTTTTAATTAGCCTTGACTAGACACGTGAGCCAGTTATTTAAAACTGGAGGCAGGCAAGCTAATAAGATCAGAACTAACAGTTCACCTCCAACTTCCTTCATACAGATACCTCATCACTCTAACTCTACACAGTAAGTTTGTGAGGATGTCCTCGTTCTTTGCCTAGATTATAAACATTTGCATAACATCATGATGTCACTGGCAACTTTACTGCCACATATTCCACATTTCCCCTAGTTAAATCAAGAATACCCAAATCCAGTATTTTTATTTTAATTTAAGAAGTTGTGACAAATACATGCACCTGTGTAATCCCACCACTAGTAAAATCTTAAACATTGTGCATAACCCCTCAAATTTTTCCATGCCCTTTGCAGTCAATTATCCTATCCCAACAGATACACACACACAAACACACACTCCTGACAACCACTTCTATCACTACAGATTAGAATTTTATTACAAAATTCCATACATATGGAATTATATAGTATTTACTCTTTTTTTGCTGACTTCTTCCACTCAGAATAGTATTTTGAGACTCATCACTTTTATTTCTAAGTAGTATTCCTTTTGATGAATGCCCTGCAGTGTATTTATTAATTCATCTACTAATGCATGTTTTGGTATTTCAAAGTTTTGACTGTTGTGAGGATAGCTGCTATGAACATTCAGGTCCAACTGTTTTTGTGAACATATGATTTTATTTCTCATAGTAAACACATAGAAGTGCAATTATTGGGTCATATGATATGTGTTTGTTTAATTAAAAAAATAACTGCCAGTTTTCCAAACTATTTGTACTATTTTTAGTCCTACCAGTAATATATGAAAGTTGCTACCAAATCATCACCAGTGCTTGGTGTTGTTAGTCTTTTTAATTTTAGCATATTAGTGGATATGAAGTGCAACACATTACAGTTTTAATTTGCATTTTGTGGTGACTAAAGATTTTTAGGCATTATTCATGAATTAATTGAATGTTTCATATCTTCTTTTGTGAACTTCGGTCCAAGTATTATTAACTTTTTAAAAGTGAGTTGTTTTTCTTCTTATTAGTGACTTGTAGAAATTATGTAATCTGAATACAAACTATCTGTCAGATCAGGTACTGCAGATGGTTTCCCTCAGTTTGTAACTTGCTTTTTATTTTTCCTAATGGCAACATGAAGAGAAAAAAGTTTGATTTTGTTAAAATCCAATGTATCATTTGTTTTTTTAAAGTAAATAATTTTCATGCCCTAAGAAATCTTTGCTAAGATTATGGAGATTACTCCTATATTTCTTTCTGTCAATTTTGTTGTCCTGGCTAGGACTCCAATACATTAAGTGATGGGATTAGACTTCCTTCCCTTGTTTTTTGTTTTTGTTTTTGTTTTTTACAAAAGGAAACATTTAGTGTTCCTCCATTAAGTCAGAGCAACATATGCTGTAATATTTACATTTTTAAATATATTAAGATCTCATTTATAACCCACTATATGACCTCTTACAAACACTTTATGTCCCCTTGAAAAGAATGTGTATATTGCTGTGTTTAGGTAAAAGGCTTTGTAACATTTAATTAGATCAACTTAGTTGATAGTGTCATTCAGATATTCTATAGCCTTTTTAATTACTTTTTTGTCTCATTGTTTTCTCAATTCAATGGAAAAGGCTGTTAAAATTTCAAATAATGGTTAATGGTTTGTCTAAATTTCCCCATTTTGTCAGTTTGTGCTTCATAATTTTTGAGGTATAACTGACATGACAGTATATTAATTTGAACTGTACAATGCAATGATTTGATATCTGTATGTATGATGAAATGATGACAGTACATCTAGTGAACATCAGTCACCACACATAGCTACAAATTGCTTTTCTTGTGATGAGTACCTTTAAGATCTACTCTCTTGGCAACTCTCAAATATGTAATAGAGTATTATTAACTATAATCACCAAAGAGCTCATGGATGAGTCCCTGTACTGACTTGGAGTTCCCTCTGCATATCTCCCTGCCCTCTGTTCTACTCTGCAGATCCCAACTGCTTCAGCTGCCCTGAATGACAAACTTTGTCTCCTTAGTTCTCTGCATAGATTCCACTTCACTGCTCTACATTCAGAATATTGAGCCCAGGTAAAGAGCCAGGGTTTGTCTCAGGTTTCTATTCTTATGCTTCTTAATGTCCAATGCCCCAAAACAATTGCTTCATACATACTGTCCAGTTTAATGGTTGATTATAGCAGGAGAGCTAGTCTGGTTCCAGCTACTCTGACATAGCTCAAATTGGAAGCTGCAATGTTGTTTAACTTTTTAATTACAAAGTGTGCCAAGCTTGATGTTAGAATACATGTATTTGTCATGGGCTAACTATCATCCATGTAAATGTGTTAGTAATACAAATATGAATTAATTATTTTGAAAGTCCATTTTATTTTATGAAACTATTACTCAATTTATTTATCATATTCTTTTATATGGAGAAAAACATTAAATAATTACAAATAACAGTAACCCCCTGATGCCTTTGGAATGTGTCAGCTGGGATCACCTAGAAAAAAATAAATGAAACAATCATATTTTTAATAATGTATGAGTTGCACAAGGAAAACACTTGTCAAAACTGTATAACATTATAGTACCCTACCTATATATAAATGCATATGTTTATAAAAGTGTGTTTTCCCTGAGTTATGCTAATCGTTTTTACTTGGCATATTTTTAATGGTTTTTCCAAATGACCTTTGTAAAATTAATCAAGGATCTGACACTGTCCTTTGGAGAAATACAAAGAAGGAATGCTGCTCATAACTTATGTACCAAAAAATAGCCAGAAAATGACAAAACAAAGAACACATTTATATGGAAAAGAAAACTTGAAAGTGGAACTAACTGAAAAATGTTGCCTTTTTGTCAATATTTTTGTGGGTCACTGAAATTTCATTTTCCCTTTGTTTTGTATAACATTGTCTTATTACTTGAAATCAGATTTCTAGAAACAAGTAAAATATAGAACTATTTTTCAAGAGCTCTAACAGTGAGAAACATCTCAAATTAATAATTAACAAAATGTACAGAAAATATATATAAAAATACAAATACAAAGAACCTAGAAAAATGCCTTCAATTAGACAAGATGGAAATCTATAAAGGAATTAAATTTAGTTGCAATCCATTTCTTATTTTTTCTTTGAAAAAATTACCACTGAAGTGAGGAATTTTTCCCCCTGTAATTTAAATGTTAAGCTGCCAGATGTGTGTCTCATGCTTGAAGAGTCGAAGCTTTGCATTATTTAGCATATTAAGAATCACAGAATTTTAAAAAGGGCTCCTTTATTGCCTGGAGGTTCTAATTAAGTAAACCTTAGCCTGGTACATTTAAAACTTGCAATACAAGAGATTTTGCTCTTTTTTCCCCTGCAGTCAAGTCACATCTATATAATAAATATGGAAAATCTTTAACATGATATAATCTTTCTTTTCCTTGAAGAATTAAAGCTATCTATTATTTTAAGAAGTTTTTAATAGAGGCCAGCAATCTAGAAGACAACTAAGGATTCAAAATACTTTTAATCATTGCAAGTTGCTTTTCTTATTTATACCGAAGAATGTGTTTCATAAAGGCAGATCAATACTATCAATCTTATCCTCTCTTCCTTACTTTCTCTGTCTCTGCTGTGGTCTCAACTGTTTTCCTCTTGTTAGACAAAGGCAATTCTAAGAAGCAACAAGATCATAGATTTTTCGATTGATATTATGTTTTTGTGTGTTTCTCTTTGTGAGCCTGTGTTAAATATCTGATCACGCAGCACTAATTAGTTGCCCTATCAACAAATTGTGGAAAGAGTTTTTGCAGCAAAAACAAAAACCATAATCAGATGGAAGTTCTGTAGGCACACAACATTCATAAATCATACCCTTAAATACAGTTATTTTTGCCATTTTAGAAAATGTCAAAGGTATCAACTCTGTCCAAATATACCGCTTAACAGTGACTATTTTAGTAAATTGACTTGAAATGCATTTAGCTAACTGACAGTTAAAAGCACATAATCTAGTTCATAGTACAAATGAACAGTTTAAAGGCCAAAATAAGTACCAAAGTATGAATTCTCAATGCCATGTTGCAAAGACCATGGCTGTAACCACAGACCAAAATCTTAGCTGTTTATCTACATCAGAAATAGATGCTCAACATTTTTGAAATGTGATATTTTACATCTAGTTTCCAGTTAAGCAAACAAGAATGTTTTGATCACTTACTATATAATGGTAGAATTATCTATTCGAGTGTATTAACAGTGAACAAACTGGAGGTGATACTATTCTCTGTGAGCAGCATGGGTTGAACTTATAAAGAGTAACTTCTTAGATGCTGCAAACAAAAGATAAATGTTTCTCATGTTGTCAAGAAGCAAGAAGTTCTCTTTTCCGCGCAAGAATGAATCAACAAATTCAGCTTCAAAAATTTAACTGTTGACAAAGAGCAAGTATCATAAAATTGGAGCAAAAGTTTGGCCAATATTATTCCCTCCAAAGATCAAAGATTTTAGGGGAAGATAAAGTGTACCTAATATTTTATGAACTGTTTTTTAAGGTGTGCCAAGCTTGATGTTAGAGGATGTTTCATGTCACTCACTGTAGGAATGCAGCGATCCCGACTTACACTTCTGTCAAAACCACACAGGCAGTCTGCATGGAACCTCCAACCCATGTGACCCTTTGGCACCTTTATGAATTATCAGCAGTCAGTTTAGCTACACATTATATGTTATATAGTATTTTTCAGTTTATAAAAACTGATTTGCATATGTTACTTATTTAATTTAAGCTATTTTGATTAACTTTATTGCCATCAGAGAACTGAAAATATTTCTGCCATTATATCAATCTAGTAGCAATCTCTGAATATTTTGCTTTGCAGGAAAAAAAATAAATTCATATATACGTCTTGCCTAATAAAATATTACTGTAATGTAAAAGCAAAATATACTTGGTAATTCTTTTCAAGAATAATTTTTAAACATCACCCATTTCTGTCATACTTAAGAAGATTTTACCCTTTTATGAAGTCAGCTTCTTTTTCCTTATTCTTAAAAAATATTAAACTCTCCATCTTAAGCACAGTGAAAGAATTCAGAAATTTAATATGCTGCTCATGAGCTTTCTTTGGTTATCATCAATTAACACTTTCACTGAAATTAGAATATCCAAAGCTACTTAGAATAATAAATTATTTTACCCACTAGTAAGTTCGTGTTACTAAGAGAAAATTACAGGTAAGGATAAAGGGAAGCATTGCCCAATACCACAGTTAAGGAGGATATAGGCAGACTACAACTCAGGAGTGACTTAGTGAGCAGCTGCTACCGCACATATGACGCTTTACATAAACTATCACTAGTCTTCAAACAGGGCATGTTATCTTTCCTCTACAGGTAAAGAAACAAAGACTCAGAGATTAAGGAACTTGACAAAGGACATGAAATGAAAAAGAGTCAAGATCTGAATTTGAGCCTCTCTGATTTCCATATCCAGTTCCCACTAACTTGGCCCCGATCCGATTTCTCTCTACTGATTACCTTTGGTGCATTTCCAGGAGCAGACAGCAGGGCCAGTTGTCATAAAAACACACTGTGGCTCAACACCCAACTGGAGACTCAGATACCCGTGTTGTGGGCAGGGGAAGAATAATAAAATCCAGCAGAAAATAACAGTAATTCACTAACATTGTTGACTTCATGCTACATACTAGGCTTTATAGGTTTAAAGTACCAAAGTAACTACCAATTTAAACTCTTCTCCTCAAAGCTGTTTTAAACAAATTCAGTAAGTAATAACTTTTACCAGTTCAAATTTTACCTCTTTCCTTAAGGACATTATGCTAAGTGAGTTTAGCCAGTCACCGAAGAACAAACACTGTATGACTCCACTTACATGAAGGGCTGGGAATAGTCAAATTCACAGAGACAGAAAGTAGGGTGGCAGTTGCTGGGGGCTGAGATGGGGGAAATGGAGAATCATTGTTTAATGGGTACAAAGCTTCAGTTTGGGGAAATGCAAACATTTGGAGATGGATGGAGGTGACGCTTGCACAACAAAACGAATGTACTTGATGTGACTAAACTGTGTATCTAAAAGTGGTTAGAATGGCAAGTTTCATGTTATCTACATTTTGGCACAACTGAAATCATTTTTTCAACTTCCATATTCCTCAAACCCTAAATAAAATGCTAACAAAGTTTTAAAGTGCTTTAGGGCCCTAAAAAGAGGGAAGGGGACTTTTAGTGAGGCCACGTGCATAGACTCATTTCTCTCTTCTCCTCCCCTCTAAGTATAACTATAAACCCTAGAGGTAATGCAGAGTCAGCCAAAGGAGGGTTCTGAAAGGTACGAAGAGGAATAAAAAGTGATTAGAAATCCCAGCACTGGAGCAGCAACAAAGGGCAGGGTATTGTGTGCCCACCCTCACCCCTTCTGACAGAAGAAGTAACCCAGGCCCAGCACCTCTGACTCTATCTTAATGGTTGATAACGGCCCGGGTAGGCTCACTCACCCACCCATCAAAAGGAAGGCCCGCCAACAATACCAGGTCAGTCCAGCATAATATCCTTAAGGTGGAGAGGAAGATATACCAGACACCCACTTGAAATAATTATCCAGGGGATGTTTCTTCTCCCTGCTTCTTGAGATAGTCCTCCCCAGTGGAGAGACAACAGGAAGCTAAGCGGGACTAGGAGGGGATCCCACCACTAGTGCCTGGTCTAGGAAGCCTCCTAATGTCTTGAGCCTGGAGACCCTCCCTCACTCAGAAACACCATGTGGCCAAGCCTAGGAAAGCTTCTTCTGCCTTCTCAGGCATCACCAGCAGGGGCCAGTGGGAGCCCCAGATGCATAAGCTGAATTGTGCAAATGCAAAATAGCACATTTTTCAAGTACTGAAAGAACAAATTGTAAACTACAAATTCTATACCTAGTAACTAACCTCTAGGGCTGAAGGCAAAATGCAGTCTCAGATAAAGGAAAACTAAAAGAACTGTCACTAGAAGACCAATCCTTAGAGAATGGCTATAGAAAAATTTTCAAACAGAAAAGAAATGATAAAAGAAGGAATCTTGGAACAACTGGTAGTAACAAAAAAAAATAGCATCAGGTGTGAATATATGTGATTTACCCCCATTCTCCCTATGATTTTATAAATCATATTTTATGATGGAAATAAAAATGATAATACCATTTGTTACTCAAGAAAATGATATTTAAAAGTGAGGAAGGTAAAAGAACTGAAATGGAAGTGAGGTGTTCACACTTGACTCAAAGTGGTAAAATGCTGACACAATGAAACTGTGGTCAGTCACCTATGTCTGTTGCTATACCCAGAGCAAGTGCTATGAAAACTGCACAAAGAGATCTGCTCAAAAACACATAAACACACCAAAAAGAATCCTAAAAAGTGTCCAAGTAATGCACAAGAGGCCAAGAGGAAACAGAAACAGAAGAAATAATGAAAAACAAATATTAAAATAGCAGACTTAAGCCTTAATGTTTCATTAGTTACCTTAAATATAAATGGTCTAACTATATCCATTAATAAGCAGACATTTGCAGAGTAAATTTTTTAATGACCTAATTTTATGCTATTTATGAAAAACATATTTAAAATTCAATGACACAGATTAAAAGTTTAAAAATGGAAAAAATATACCATGCAGATCTCTAATTTTTAAAAAGTAGAATTGGCTATATTAATATCAGATTAAATAGAAATCAGAGCAAAGAAAATTACCAGAAAGACAGGAAACATTATATAATGATTAAGCAATCAATATACTAATAAAACATATCAATCTTAAATACATATGCAGCAAATGGCAAAGCTTCAAAATACATGAACTGAAAACTCATAAAGCTGAAAGGCAAAATGAAAAAAATCCCAATTACAATCAAAGATTTTAACATTCCTATCTCATCGAACAATAGCACTAGTGGATATAAAATCAGCAAGGATATAGAAGATCTAAACAATATAATTAACAAACAAAACCAAATTTAAACACACATACATAAAACACTTCATCAAACAACAGCTCAGATGCATTTTTTTAAGTGCCCATGGATCATCCACAAATATCATATCCTAGGCCATAAAAAACTTCATCAGACTGAAAAAAGTCCAAATCATACAAAGTATATTCTGTCATCAAACTAGCAATTAATAACAGGAAGATGAGAGGAAACCATTAAAGTGTTAGAAATTAAACAACACACTTCTCAATAATTGATGAGTCATAGAAGAAGCCTCAAAGGAAATACAAAGTAGAACTAACTGAAATGAAAATACAACATATCAGCATTTGAGAAATGCAGCTAAAGAAATGCTGAGAGGGAAATTTATAGCATTAAATGCTTCCATCGGAGAAAAAAATATCAATAATCTAATACTTCATCTCTAGAAAAAAAGCAAAATAAACCCAAAGCAAGTAGATGAAAGAAAATAATGGTAAATAAAAATAGAAATCAATGGAACCGAAACAGGAAATCAATACAGAAAAATCCATGAAACAAAAGCTGATTTCTCCAAAAAAAAATCAATAAAATTGATAAAACTCTAACAAGACTGAAAAAGAAAAAGGGAGAGGAAGCAACTCATCAATATCAGGAATAAAACAGTATCATTACAGAAACTGCAGCCACTTAAAAGGAAACAAAACAACACCTTGAATAACTTTATGCTGTTACATTTAACAACTTAGGAGAAACACACTACAAATAACCACCTCTCAGCCAAGATAAAATAGATAGTCTAAAATGGGGTGTCCAACCTGTGACCTGTGGGTGCTTGCAGCCCAGGTAGCTGTGAAGGCAGCCCAACACAAAATTATAACTTTACTTAAAACATTATGACCCCTGGGAGGACTGAACAACCATGCAGGTGTGTGTGAAGGAGGGGCCTTTGCAAAGGTAGGGGTGATCTGATACACTTGGAAGCATTGGGACCTTGTGGTCTCAGGTTGTTAGTGGGTGCCCAGATAGCTTGTTCACTGGATCCTTGAGCAGGTGGGTTCAGCTTGGGATGCACAAGGAGTACAAGATACCGTATTTTTCGGACTATAAGATGCACTCCCCCCAAATTTGGGAGGAAAAGGGGGTGCATCTTTTAGTCTGAATGTAGCTCACCTCGCTCTCTGTGGGTGGGGGGCATTGGTGGAATGGGGTCACAGGTTATTAAATATTTTACCACATTTTTTGCTTCAAATTTTTTTTCCTATTTTCCTCCTCTAAAACCTGGATGCGTCTTATGGTCCTAAAAATATGGCATTTTACCAAACGCAGCCCTTCCTGGCAGCTTTCCAAATTTACCTATTCAGACCATGGAGCTCCTAGAGTCAGCCTTGCTGGGTTTCAAGGAACTTACTCAAATGAATTCTGGTCAAGGGTGAGAAGCTCTAGCCCTTCAGAAACTGAGCAGCGGGGCCTCGCAACAGGAAAGCTCCCTTTTTCCTACGTGGGCCTGGGGCAGGTCCCTGTCCAGGGGCAGGGACAGGACAAGAACGTGGTCAAGGTACACGTGCCTTGCCCACCGGGACCCTCAGATCTGAGGCCACAGATACGCTGCCTTCAAAGCTAACATGTTTTGTGTTCAGACAAAGGAACACATTAGTGATTCTTTGACTCTGGTAAAGCAAAAATTGTAAAACTAAAGCCTTCCCTTGACAATTGTCAGACAGGAGACAGTGCCCCACGAGGGGCGTCCTGGCTCGAGGGGAACTAGGAGTCATGGTGTCACTGTGCACTGGATGACAGGGATGGCAATGGCCGAGACACTGGGCTCTGAGTCACTAAAGCACCCGCAAAGCCCAGAGTCCCAGCTGTTCTCCTCAAGTTGTCTCCACCGGACATGCTCAGTGGTGCTTAGGGCTTTCGTTGGCAGGGGGTTTTAGCAACTCATTCATAGGCAAAAATAAATAACTGAAAAATAGTGAAATGAAAGAAAATTCAATGAAATAAAAATTTACCTAAATCATACTCCTTATATAAAATATAACACAAATGTATAACTTTAAAAAATGATGAAAATATTTGCTGTCTTGGGCTAGGCATGAAGTTCTTAGACTCAACACTAAAAGCATGATCCTGTAAAAGGAAAATTTGTAAATTGGGCTTCATTAAAATTAAAAACTTTACCCTGTGAAGAACCCTGTTAAGAGGACAGAAAAGGAAATTGTGGGCTGAAAGAAAATATTTGCAAACCACATATCAAAGAAATATTAGTGTTATGCAACATGACGTGTCCTGTGGAAATTTTTTTTAATCAAGTGAAGAACTCCTGGTCTCTCCAACAGCTAATGTACCACACTTGCTTAAAAGTATATTTCATGGCAGTTATTCACACACATGATGCCTGATAACTACAAATTTGAAAAGTGGTGATGGTTGGGGGGGAGATGTTTTATTATAAATCTAGATAAAGGATAGGAAGATACAATTCATTATGGTTTGAGAAAATCCTTACACCTTTTAATATTTGGCCTTAGGAAGTTTATGTGTTATTAATATGATGTAAAGCTGGAGAAGACACACTTGCTGATAAAAACAATACACTAGCCTAACTACAGAGAAACTAACTAATGAATCCATTTGGAGAGAGAGGGTGACTATAATGAAAAGAAGAAATTTTGTGCTTTAGGGTTCTCTTATTTTTCACTAAATTATTTGTGCACAACCTACTTTAAATCACAGGAGACTTCAATGTTTTTAAAACTAGCCTTATGTCCTCTATGTTCTTATTTCTATGCAAGTCAGAAATAATACAGGATTTTCTTCATTAAAACTTCACACCTACAAAATTCTGAATTCTTAAAATTCTGGTGAAATAATTATGGCCCAGTGTTCACTGATTTTATAAATTAAATGTACAATAAAGTTATAGCAAATAATCTTAACAAAAAAAATGGCAGCAGTTTTACAAATTAAGTTGGGTCAAACTTGTTGACCACTAGTAATCAAAATATTTAAAAACTATGTGTCATGTGTCGGTGCTACAAAGCATCAAGACCTTGCATCCTTCGTTGCTAAGGTGTCTGTCTCATACCAAAGGAAATATTTAATTGTTTGACCCCAAATCCCATTTTTCTAATTTATATTCTTCCTTTTTCATATGGATCATCTAATTAGATTGAATGGGTTACTCCAGATAAAAATATTGTCCTTTTCTGACAAATTTTATTTCATTGCTTCCACATTAAACACAATCAATCACATACTTATACCATGTTAGTCACAGGAAGAAGGAAAACTAAATCGGTCATACTATTAACATTTTGAAAGCCAGCCTCATATTTGGAAAGAGTTAGTTAACCCATTTATTTATGTAAGATTTCACAATGTCATTTATTTTTTATTCCTACTTACAATTTCATAAGTTGACAAGGACCATACTTAACTAAAGGAAATGCTACCTGCTCAAGACTTTCATAATGAGTCTATAGTATGTCTTCTTTGAAGAAATGTCTACTTATGATTCCACTTATACAAAGTTTCTAAAATTGTCAAACTCATACAATCAAAGAGTAGAATGGTGGTGGCCAAGGACTGGGGGAGAGGAAATGACAAGTTGCTAGTCAACAGGCATGAAGTCTCATTTATGCAAGATGAGTAAGTTCTAGAGACCTGCTGTACAACATCAGCCATATAATTCAAAATATTGTGCTTAAAACCTATTAAAACAGTAGATTTCATGTTGTTATTATCACAATAAAATGAAATTTTAAAAATAAAAGATCCCACTGTGATAACGAATACTATAAACTAGAGCCATTGGAGAACCAAGCCAGGAAGGCTGCTGTTGTGTCATGTCTAGGAGTAAACTCTTCCCAGTCAGTCACAGTTTCTTTCCTCATAAAACTCACATGTTACTAAACATAGAATAAAAGTGCATCTTATCTCTACAGTTTCGTATGACCAAGTTGTCCAGTCTGTGTATTTGCTATAGGTACCTCTGGGAATGTGCTGTCTAAAGAGTGGGGCCAAAGATAAGTCTGTTTTGCCATGGGTCCTCAGTAACCCTTCCTTCCTAAACCACTGCTCCAAAGCCTTAATAGGAATGTCCACATTTTCTTAACCTGGTAGGTCACTTGTAGTGTCTCATATTCAGTCAACATCCACTTCTGCAATATTATTTTGCAAGGACATTTGTCCATATTGAGGCACAGAGTATCCACAGATTAAACAAGACTGATTAGCTAAGAAAAAATCAAATTATCTTCATAAATATTACATTTGTATGAACAATTGTTGAGGGTACAAGCCATGCTATGCTGTGTTTGTTAACATATTTGCCATAATATATCAGAGAACACACACATCCACATGCACACCCACATCCACAGAACAAGGGGGATGGGAGAAGAAGTATTTACGACCACTGCATTAAAGCCTGCATTCAGAAAAACCTGTGTCTTGGAAAAAGTTTTCAAGTATTTAAAAAAGAAAAGGAAGTACTTTCAAAAATGACTTTATTAATGGTTCCTAAAATATTGATAGTGGAGGATTTTTTAAGTGGTCTAAAGCAATTCACTGGAAAGAAAGGTAAGCCAGTCTGAATGATAATACACCCAATTGTCTTTTTATGCTCCTTAGTGCACTGTTTAATAGCACAGATGCAGAGGAAATATTGACTGTGATGAATATATGAAACCAAATAAAATGTTAAGGGTGTAAATGTCCTGAAAACACAAGCTGTAATCTGATGTTGTGCATCTAATCCACACACACTCTGTAATTAGAAACATATTGGAATAGAACAGTGATCACACATTTGGATCTCTCCTTGAAAACTTTGTTTTGATCATTCACAAGTAACACGTTCATTTTTATTGCCATTTCCACTTAAAAAAGAAATTTTAAAAAGGTAGCTTAAAAAATCTCATAATGTTTTGAACTCTTTCGAATAATTGTTCAGTCTTCTCTCACAAAAGGAAACAACACAGCCCGAGATTCTAACCTGCTGGAAACGTTTTAAACCCATCTCGTCTCTCAGTCCCCCAGATCCTTTGACACACCCTCCTCCCTCCCTCCTTTGTGTTAAACTGCTTCTCCACTTCCTTTACAGCAGTGGGAACACTTCCCTTATGGGTGTCAGGATCTCTCCAAGGGGTCAGGGGCTGCCCTGCAGAGGAAATGACAAGCTGTGAATGTAAAAGAACAATTCCTTCCACATGTTCCTTTGCTCCCAGAGCAGTAAGGGGTTGTCAGCTAGCATCACTCTGGAACCAAACAGGACTCTGCATCATAGTCCTGTCAAAACTAATTTACAATTAAAGACCTGCATGACTGTTTAAAGCTTTTTCAATTCCAGCAGTTGTCTGAAATGACTTTGAGATTCAAGTGGATCAAACAGATGATCCACTTGAATCTCAAAGTTGTAATTAACTGTAATGGATGGTGAAGAAGTTCACCAAACAAGACAACACTTAAAACAAATTATAACTTTCTAAACAAATCAGTTCATGGCACAATCCGTACTACACCTCCAATTAACATCTGTGTGGAGATTTCCCAGTTGAGGCCTAATTTGGTGAGTTTAATGCTGCAGCTATTGGAAGTCTTATTCAGTTTGTAAATGAAGTTACAAGGTGACAACTTCATTGATCTAAAAGGGAGGGAGGGAGGAAAGAAGGAAGAGAGGAAGGAAGGGAGGACAAGAGGAAGAAATGACTTACCTTGACCAAAGGATGCTTCTTTTAAAAAAAGATTTAAAAACTTTTAAATAGTCATGATATATTAAATAAATGCATTTAAAAATTTCAGGTACTTAGCTTTTGTGCAGATTAATCACTTTGAATCATACTGTGGTTCCCTCAGGCTGAATTTTACACTCAGATAACTGACTCAGATTCACTTATGCTGTCTGAGAATAAAGATATCCAAGAAAACAAATGTCATATCTAAAAATTGCCCCAACATTTCACCTAATGGTGATAGGTAATTATGAAGTAGCCATTCCAAATTCTTAAAATCTTTGATATATTTTATAGAAGTACTCATTCCTTACAATCTATCTGAAAGCAATTGGACACATATGTAATAGGAAATTATTTGGGATCATCTCTCCACAAATTCAACTCCATCCATCAATAGCAAAGTTCTGTGTATTATTTTCAAATATCAGACTCATAATTCTTCCATAAAAGCAGGCTAACAACTGACTTAAAAGTATTCAATAAAAGTATATCTCACCATGGTCTGAGACAATTATTAGTATCTGAAAACTTGCTTTTCTTATCTCACATATGAGCAAATAGCCTAAGGACTTCAGGCAACATGATGTGGAGACTTGTCTAAAACTGGCCACATTCTAAAGTTCCCACACTCACACATTAGGTCTCTTACTGAACAACCACACCAAAGATACCCTAGTGATAAGTCTGCCCATGGCTCCCTATTGAAAGTTCTATAGACATTCAACTTTTCTCTGTCTGTGCTTCTCCTGCTCCCCTGATCCTGGTTAGTTTGTCTTCCCTTCTTCCTCTCTTTCAGAACTTAGGTTGGGCAGTAGTGTATGGAGCCATACATAGCCCACTCACCAGGCCACCCAGTAAGTCACAAGACAGAACACAAGGGTAAATGTGCAAAGCAATTCAGTGGTGAAAGAATAGCACTTTTAACAAATGGAGTCAGAACAACTGGACATTCTTATGCAAAAACAAAAATAAAAACTTGATCTTAAACCTCATACTCTACTCAAAAACTAAGTCCAAATGGATTGTCAGTCTAAATACAAAATGTAAAACTACAGAAATTTCAGAAAAAAAAGTAAGAGAAAATTTTGTGACATGGGGTTAGACAAAAAGTTCATACACATGATGTCAAAAGTATGATTCATTTAAAAATGATAAGCTGGACTTAATCAAAATTCAGAACTTTTACTCTGTGAAAGACAAGGTTGAAAAATAAAAAAAGCAAACAACATTAGGGGAAAGGTTTTGCAAACTATACACCCAACAAAGGTTTGTATACAGAATTTATAAACTCTCAAACCTTAACAGTAAAACAAACAAGCAAACAATCTGTGAAAGTTAATAAACAAATCTCCTTTAAGGGGGATAAATAGTAATGAGGAAAAATATAATAAAAAATTAGAGAAAAAATGATGGAGTCAGGAGGCCAGAAGACAGAACCCTCACGCATGGCACTCAATGCACACTACTGACCCCAAAAGGGAGAGACAGGCATTTCATCTCCAACAGGAAGGGATACAGCTTTACTACCTCAGCGGGAGGAAGATTCCTCTTTGGCAAGTAACAGCTCAGCAAGTGGGAGACTGCCAAAACTCAGCCAAGGAAAAGTTAGTATACACTGAACTTTCAGTTTCCTCCAATGGACTCTTTCTTTACAACTGCTCCTCCCAAGTCCATAAGAGTGTTCCTCTCCTTTGTTTCTCTGAACTTGCAGTGGTTGACCATTAAACTGCATGTCCAAAATTGCAATTCTTTTTTCCCCAAATAAGCCCATTTTGCTGGAGAAATATCTGGCTTTCTATTTGTTTGAGATCAACAAACACAATTTCAATGGGCAGGGGACTTGAACAGATACTTCACCAAAAAAAGTATTGTTGGCAAATAAGTACATATGAAGATGTTTAATAGCCATTAAAGAAACAAAAATTGAAATCATGACTTCAAATTTAAATTGAATACAAAGTAGAAACCTTTTTAAATATTGACAATATTAAGTGCTGATGAAGATGAAGAGCAACTGAAACCCTCATGCTGCTGGTGGAAATGCAAAACAGACAGCCACTCTGTGAGACAACTAGGCAGTGCGACATTGTGATTTATAATAAGAAACATATATATAGCTGGCCAAGATGGAGGCATAAATAGATATACTTTGCCTCACTGCACAACCAAAGAAGGATAATGGACAATTTAAAAAAAGAAACTAACCAGAACTGCCAGAAAATCAAACTGTATGGAAGTCTGACAACCAAGGAGTTAAAGAAGAAACGTTCACCAGACCGGTAGGAGGGGCAGAGCCAGGGTGGAGAGGACTCATGGCAAGGCAGCAGCTAGAAAACCGGGTTTGGTGAGACGGTTGCTACCAGACTGGACAAGGAGGTGGCTGGTGGAGCAGATGGTCCCACATTTGTGTGCAGACAAACTGGGAGGAACAACTGGGGGACAAGACAGTCTGCACAACCCAGGGTTCCAATGCAGGGAAATAAAGCCTCAAAACCTCTGACTGAAAAAACTTGAGGGGGTTGAGGTGGTAAGAGATACTCCCAGTCTCACAGGAGAGTTCACTGGAGAGACCCATAGGGCCCTAGAATATACACAAACCCACCCACCTGGGAATCAGCACCAGAAGGGTCCGATTTGCTTGTGGGTAGTGCAGGAAGTGACTGAAAGCCTGCGGAGAGCCAAACAAGTGGCATTGTTCCTTCTCAGACCCCTCTGCCACATATAACACCACAGAAAGGATGTGGGTTGCCCCACCCTGGCAAGTGCCTAAGGCTCTAACCATTGCTACATCCCAGGCAAGCCAAAGCAAACAAATAAGGCCCAAATGAAAGAACAGATCAAAGAACTAGAAAAAAAATACAGTGATGAAGATAGCCAACCTATCAGATGTACAGTTCAAAACTTTGGTAATCAGCATGCTCACAGAAATGGTTGAGTATGGGGGCAAAGTAGAATAAAAAGTGAAGGCTATGAAAAGTGAAATAAAGAAAAATATACAGGGAACCAACAGCAATGGGAAGGAAACCAGGACTCAAATCAATGGTTTGGAGCAGAAACAAGAAATAAACATTCAACCAAAACAGAATGAAGAGACAAGAATTCAAAATAATGAGGAGAGGCTTAGGAACCTCAGGGACAACTTTAAACATTCCAATATCTGAATCATACGGGTGCCAGAAGAAGAGGAAGAGCAAGAAATTGAAATGTATTTGAAAAAATAATGGAAAAGTTCTCCAATCTGGTGAAGAAAATAGACTTCCAGGAAGTCCAGGAAACTCAGAGAGTCCCCAGAAAGTGGGACCCAAGGAAGCACACTTCAAGACACATTATAATTATATTACCCAAGATTAAAGATAAGGAGATAATCTTAAAAGCAGCAAGAGAAAAGGAGACAGTTACTTGCAAAGGAGTTCCCATACAACTCTCAGCTGATTTCTCAAAAGAAACCTTGCAGGCAAGAAGGGGCTGGAAAGAAATATTCTAAGTCATGAAAGGCAAGGATCTACAACCTAGATTACTCTATCCAGCAAAACTATCATTTAGAATGGGAAGGCAGATAAAGTACTTCCCAGATAAGGTCAAGTTAAAGGAGTTCATCATCACCAAACCCTTTTTTATGAAATATTAAAGGGATTTATTTAAGAAAAACAAGATAAAACATATGAACAGTAAAATGACAGCAAACTCACAACTATTAACAAATGAACCTAAAAACACAGAAACAAGAGCAAAAATGAACGAAGCAAACAACTAGAACAATGCCGGGGAGCAGGAGAATGGGAGAAAAGGTACAAGGAATAAGAAGCATAAATAGTAGGTACAAAATAGACAGGGGTAGGTCAAGAATAGTATAGGAAATGGAGAAGCCAAAGAACTTATATTTGCAACCCATGGGCATGATGTAAGGTGTGGGGAATGATGGTAGGATGGGAGGTACAGGACAGAGGGGAAGAAAGGGGAGAAAAAAATGGGACAACTGTAATAGTATATTTGGTAAAATATATATGATCTTTTCCCCATTTCTAACACAGATCTCCTAAAAACCCTTGGAATTTATTAAGTAATGAAGGCACTGAAAATGTCCTTCAGTATGTTAATGAGGTGAATTTTGGATCCCACCTTAAGATTGGGGCTGGTTGCCAAGAGAACAAACCATGTGGTTAGAGAGTTTAAACTTTCAGTCTCACCCTGTTTCATCTAGGAAGGACAGAGGAGCTGGAGGTTGAATCAATCACCAATGTCTCATGATCTAATCAATCATGCCTATGTAATGAAGCCTCCATAAAAACCCAAAAGAATCGGGTTCAGAGAACCTCCAGGTTGGTGAACTAGTAACAATTTGGGGAGAGAGTGGAGCACTCAGAGAGAGCATGGAATTTCTTTGCCCTTTCCCTATACTTTACCTTATACATCTCTTCCATCTGGCTGTTCCTTAGTTATATCCTCTTTTAATAAACTGTTTCTCTAGTGGGTAAATGAGTTTCCTGAGTTCTGTGAGCCTCTCTAGCAAATTAATCAACCCCAAGGAATGAGTCAAAAGGAATCTCTGATTTATAGCCCATCAGTCATAGTACAGGTAATGACCTGGACTTGCAATTAGCATTCTGATTTAGCGGGTATCATTGGAAACTCCCAATTTGTAGCTGACTGGTCAGAAGCACAGGTATTAACCTGCCTTGAGAGTGGTGTCTGAAGTGGAGGGCAGTCTAATGGGACAATGGGACTGAGCCTTTTATTTTGAAGTCTGATGCTATTTCCAAGTAAATGGTGACAAAATTTAGTTCAATTCTAATACATCCAGCTTGTGTCCCTGAGAAGTGCTTGTTGGTATGGAGAAACTCTTCCTCTCACATACACACATACACTGGGAATTGGGTGCAGAACCAAATTAGGCAGTTTCTTATAAAATTAAATATACATATACTTACAACCCAGAAATCCTACTCCTAGGTATATATCTTAAAGAAATAAACAGTAAGTTCACACAAAAACTTATATATGATAATTATAGCAACCCTATTCATAATTGCCAAATGTGGAAACAATCCATATATCCTTTACTGGTTGACTAGATATACAATAGAGAGATAAACTGTGGTACATTAGTGTAGTGATATTATTCAGCCATGAGTAGGAATAAACTGTTGATACATAGAACAATTGAGATAAATCTCATAGGCATTATGTTGACAAAAAGAAGGCAATGTCACCAAAAGATTACATAGTGTATGAAATTTTGAAAAAAATACAACTACAATCATGGTAATCAATTCAGTGAGTACCAGGGCTTATGGATAGGTGGTGGGAGTGAGGGAGTAAGGATATGCTTAGAAAGATAGCACAAAAGAAGTTGTTTGGGTTAATGGAATGGTTATTTATCCCCATCATGGTGGTAGCTCCGTACATCTATATATGTACTAAATTACACAGGATTGTATACTCAAAAAAAAAATCAATTTTGTTGTAGATTAGCTTAAAAAATAAAATAAATATACTTTTTGCTTGTCTTATTTCCACAAAAAGAGATCTGTAAGCCCAAAGGGCATTCAGAGCCATATTCATATATTCATTCAGCAAATATTTATTGAGAATCTATGATGTGTCAAATTTATAAACACCAAGTACATGAAAAAGCAAAACAAATATCTCTGTCTTCATGGAGTTTGCAGTATAGCCACAGATCTTTATGGTGAATTTTCCAAGACTCAGCCAGACAAATGGGGGCCTAGAGGTAGGAATAGATAATTCAAAATTTCCTAAGAAGTACATTAATTCACTCATCCATTCAACAAATCTTTATTGAGCAATTGCTATGTGCCAGGCACAATAGTGAAACAAGCAGGTCTGGTCCCTACTGTCATGAGACATTTAATCCACAAGGAGAAACTTACAAATGGGGAATGCATAATTGTTATGAAGCAAAAGACGATTGAGATAAGTCAATTGAGGCACTGATAGGGTTTTTTTTAAAGGAAGTTTGAAGCTATATTATAAAGGATGAAAAAATGGCAGCAGTTAAAGACTCTTCCAGATAGAAAACACAGCATGAAAGAATACCCCAAGGGGGAAATTACTTTGCTATATTGTTAAGAAACTGAAGAAAACCAGAGCAATCAACAGCTACACATCAGTGTTTCTTACCTTTGCCTGAACATTAGAATTACCAGGAGGTGCTTTGCTTTTTTTTTTTTTTTTGGAGAGGTGGGGCAGGGAAGGGTGTTTTACTTAGGTTTGTTTTGGTTTTTAAAATAATAATGTCCAGGTCCTACCCCCAGAGAATTTGATACATTTATTCTGGGGCAGAGCCCAGACATAAGTATGTGCTGAGGTTCACAGAAGATTCCATGTACAGGCAAGATTAAGAAGCACTATTTTATTGGGTTTGTTGAAAGACAGATACAGGCAAATTTAAATTTATGTATGAATAGACTTCTTTCATAATTTGTTAATTCTGGTCAATTTTGACCAATTTTGGTCAGTTTTGAGTGGAATTTAATGTTTCTTTATTTTTTTGTTTTAGCTCTATTTTTCCCTTATCATTTAGCCCCCTTATACCTGACCTCCCTCACAATCACCACACTGTTGTCCATGTCTATGAGTCTTAATGATCTTAATGATTTTTTTTAAATCAGTTAGGTTGGGTGCTCTGTTTTTATACCAATAATCTCACATAATATTAATTAAATTTAATACCTGTGGTATAAAATATAAGAGCAACACTTGCTCTTTGTTTCCTCTTATATATGATAATATTTACATTATAAGCAATGATGAGAAATCTCTAGTGAAAAAGAGACCATGGCATCATCAAATATCTATACTCCCAAATAAGTACATTACAAAAATAGATGAATATCTTAATTGCAAATGAACATGGCATGCATAGAGCAGCAATACAGAATCACTGGCTGAAGCAGAAAATCATCATATACCAAAGTTAAGGTATGTTATTACATGGTATATACATGGTACCATTCTTATGGGAGCCTCAGGGTGTATATATTTGACCTGTATACCACTGATACATCTGCAAGCAATCAAATTTGTTCCCAATCTTTCTTAATAACATTAGATTAAGACTGACTGCTAGAATTGTCTCATACTCTAGGTAAAATGCTTTTCTACACTCAGGTGGCTCAGCCTTTCCAGAGGTCTCAGAACGTAATTTCTGCATCCTTATTTTCTCCTCAAGCCAAAACCTCTAGCAACTGTGAAAGCAATAGTTTATCTTGAGAGAGGCCAGAAGAAAAGGTGTTTAATAATATTAAGCTATTTAAAATTAGAATTCAAGCCCTGGCTGGTGTGGTTCAATGGTTTGAGTGCTGGGCTGCAACCAAACAGTCGCTGGTTCCATTTTCAGTAAGGGCACATACCTGGATTGCAGGCCAGGTGCCCAGTAGGGGGCATGCTAGAGGCAACCACAGATTGATGTTTCTTTCTCCTTCCCTTCCCCTCTCTCTAAAAATAAATAAATAAAATTTATAAAATAAAATAAGAATTCCAAAAAACATTGTTTTCAGTGGCATTACTTTTTCCAAATTTCACAAAGGTATTTTAAAACATTTTTTTTTTGCATAGAAAATATTGGAAAGTTTTTTTAACCTACTCTGCATTATTTTCACTTTTGTTCTTACCTCAGTGAAAGAATTATCCTTTCTCTTTTCCAGTACTCACTTTTCTCCTCTATCTTGCTTGTGTTGGGAAATCATTCCAGCAATTTCCCCCTTCCTCTTTTATTTTGAATCTTTCTCCTCCAAATTTTTCCTTTGTTTATGAAGTGAGAGGCAAGTGTCCATCCTAAAAATAGACAGCAAACCTTCCCTCAACTCATGAATTTATTAAGCTTGCTCTTGAAAAATCTCTCCTTCATCTCATATTCAAGAATATTTCCTATATGCTGCCTTCATTTCTTTCTTCTACCCTCCTGTAGTCATTGCAGTTTGTTTTGTCCCCTCATTTCTTACATATTCCCTCAAAGAGCATCAAAATATGCTTGATTGTGAAAACAAACTATCTTTTCATCTTTATTCTAGTTGATTTTTCCAGAGCCTTGCTAAGACAAAGTGAGGTTAATGCACCAACAGCATGTGCACCACGTGGAAACTAGAGAATCTAAAGCCTACCTCAGACCTACTGAATCCACATCTATGTTTTAACCAGATCCCTGGGTGATTTGTATGCATTTAAAGTTTGAGTAGTGCTGCTACAGAATATTTCATTGATGTAACTACCTCTTTCTACTTGAGACAAAATTCCATGACCTCCATGATGTCATACCTAAGGGTTTTTCTCCTACATTTTTAGATCACTCATTTGTTCTTCTCTCATCTCTTAAATTAAGGTTTTACTACAACATTTTTTTCATTCTTCTTTTGCTTGATAAACTCAATCATTCCTGTGGCTTTAGTCCCCACCTCTATCAGAATGATATCCACGTGTTTCTTCCGAGTTTTAAAATCAATCCATTTTCTTAACTCCATGACAGTCATTTTCTTCTCAATTGCACTTTACGGTTCAGTTTATCCAAAACCACTGGTCAGCATCTATCTGAAACCAACTCTTTTGACTATCTTATCTCTAATAAGGGTAGAACTACTTTTCTGGATCTGAGATAGAAGTTCTCTTTACTATAATTTTCAGTTTTTTATTGCGACATAACTGTTCACTTAACAAATCCTATTGATTCAACTTTAACATGTCTCTTGAATCTTCTTGACTACATCCCACTACCACTGTTTTACCGTGGTCCCTACCCATCTCTCCTTTGGGTTAATGCAAGGCCCTCCTTACTGTATTTCTTACCCAAATCCATCCCTTTGTGAATGCTGGAATCCAGTGTTTCCTCACAGTTACCCAAATATTCTTGGAACCATTCTGATGTCTTAACTTTCCTTATGACTTTTCTTTTACCCCCCAAAATTTCCATCGTGCGTGCCTTTTAAACTCCAAATTATGTTTGTCCAAAGCACAGACTATCATCTTTGCCCTTGTCTTTTTGGTAAAAACACCCAGATTTTTACCCCGGAGAATTTGCATCCATGCTTGCCCTTCCCGAGGACATGATTGTGAAGGTAACATGCATTCCCCAGATCACCAACATAGGATTTAAAGGAGGCTTATGTTAAAAAGAATTTCAGGCAAATTTCAACTTCCCTCAAATGTTCACACATTTGTTTCTGGGAGTCTGGCAGCCTGTGTCACGTGAGCTCATAATCTACTCACTTGTATTGTCCCACAGTGATCTCTGGAAAAGTCTGCATTACAGAATTGTAATTATATATATGGTAAGCCTTACTGTCTCACAGGATAGTACGTGCTATAATAGATAGTATTCTCTCTTGTCTTACAGAAATTCAGTGAAAACTTTTTCTCTTTTAGCAGGTTGGAGAGTGTTTCTATGCAGTTCTTTTCTTCCTGGGTTTCCCACAATAACGTGACTGAGATAGAAAAGCAATCTGATTGGCATACATTTCCCGCAATTGCCCATCTCACCTAATAACTGCAAGTATCTGTTATTAAGCCAATTATGTCTGCTTCACTTCTCCACGTTTGGTCTCTCCCAGAAAGCTTGCTGGTTGTGCAGGTAAAAAAGTGCTGATGGGCCCTCCCATCTTCTGTTCAACATGTGTGGAGTAGCCTGGGACTCAAGTAAACCCTTGGGATCAGGGATTTCATGTTATTTTGGTTAATAATCCCACAACATTTAGAAGTGTGCTTGATGGTAGCAAAATAAAACTCTCTTGTATTAAATTCTCCATCACAAATCATATATAGATCTTGCCAGAGACCATATTCAATGTAGGCAGATATAAAACAAAATAATCAAACATAACAAATATTTCCCAAGTTTGCTTCCTAAAAGGAAAAGAGCCTAAAAGAGGTAATAACCCAAAAGTTATATTATAGTTCTTTTCTTCCAGCCTTTCATAATTATTTTTTGCCTTAGGCATCCACCTATTTGCAAAACCGATCACCACTTAAATCATCAACTATGAGATTAAATACAGAATCTTCTTAGGGTGTGTGCATGTATGTGCTGTGTGTGAGTGCACATGCATGTACATGTGTGTTTAGAAGTGAACATTAAAGTCACTTTTTCCATGATCAGGGGGCTGGAGTAGATTCAGCAGATTACATCTGGAGCCTATCTGTGTGGGACAGCTTGTGGAAGATCATAAACATATTTTTCAGATAGAAATGTTGCAGCCATGAACATACACCACGTGGTTACCCTTTCCCTAATGTTTGCTCCTTTAATTGTAAATAGCCAGAAAGCCATCAAGCCAGAGTTTAATAAACTTTTAATTTGAAGTGAATTACCACATGTTGTGTTTGTTTACCCATTATTAAATCTCTTAGCAACATATCAGTGGCAGAAACAGCATACTGTATCACGGCCCTGATATATTAGAAAACAAACCCATGGGGGATATTAACTACTAATAATATGTTTAAGAATCCTCCAAGAAAAATAAATATAAACAATGTACCAGACATATGTCCAAATTGTAGTAAAATGTCTCTGTACAGTCTTTGAATGTGAGGCTTCAGTCTCTGAGCTCAAAGCAGAGCAAATGATAATCGGCCTTTTCCAGAGCATTTTCCTAAAGCATGAAATATTCTTCCTTACATGGTACATAGTGTTCTCTTACTGAACCTGTCAGTATTCGTGTTTCTTAGAGTGTCACCTGTCCTCCTTAAAGGGAAATGGGAGCTGCATTTTGGAAGCCAAGTTCAGAGCACAGTGTAGTAGGTATGAAAATATAGCCACAGTACCTGAGGAAAAATTAAAAAGTAAAAATGATCTGGTAAAAAGTGGTCTAAAAGTAAGTGCTTCTAATCTTCTGTTCAGTATCTGAAAACTAGGTTAAAACATCAGTATCACTGAAATATTATTACTAAGTCAAAACCTACTTTCTCAAAGTTAAAAATTCCAAAATAAGACTTTATTAGCTCCATGCTTAAATCTAAAATATCAAAGGGAACAAACAAAAAAAGGAAGAAATAAAGAAAGACATCCACACTGCAAATGTCCATTCTTTAGTATACCACATAGTGGCTTCAGAGTTGACAGGGCATTTAAAATTAATATTTACAAAATTGATAATAATGTTCTCTACTTTTTATCTAATGAAATCATAATTATCTATTTTCTTGATTTATTAATTCTGTCTTAAGAAGGTGATCTTCCACTATTAGAAATGGTTTGGATTTTTTCTTTCCCTTCTCCACCTCAGTTCCCCAGATTACAAAAATTATATTCTAAAGTTAAAGTAATTTATTTTCACAGAAAAAAGAATCTCAGACCCCTCGATGGAAGGCCTGACTGATCTGATTCAACATAAAGACAGGGAAGACATTGGGTAAAAGTTATTCTCCTACAGATACAACTGAGTGAGATTTAATCACAACACCCACAATGTCCTCAGCAGAGCTGCCCCATGAAGCAATGTGGAAAGAGGCTGAACCTGACATTGGCTGGTATTTGATGGCACTCTCTAGCCTTTCAAAGACTGCCACTGCCTTAGGCTTATTGTGTGCCCCTACCTCCCCACTTTCCCCTTATTCACATGGAGCATACTGACAACAGCACACCTGTTGTTATCCACCTAGGATACTTGGATCTAAAATAGAATAATTAAAGCCTTAAACCTATTAAATTCCAACAGAGAATACTTTAAGTCAACTTAAAGTTGTGCATTTTGAGGACTGCTAGCTCTACTCATATCCTCCAAAACCAGATCATGATGTGTGTCACCTCTCACCTTCTCTGACTACAAGTAAAGCAAATCCAAGTTCTCAAGTATAAGAAACAATACATTTTAATCACATTGCTTTATAAGTGTTGGCATTTATTACCTAGCTTCACTACATATCTCATTTCTAATTTATTTTCACAAATACTTATCTAAAGCCAGTTGGCATAATTGAATATATGAATTCTGCGCATAAAATTTCAATACATTTTCAGGTATATGTGACTCTAAAAAATGACATTTAGTTGTCTGGAGGTGGTGGTATCTTCATAATCCTTAGCTGATGGTGGCAGTTTACACAAAGGGAAATAGGTTGAGTGTGGATATGGAAGCCCAGGGCTTGTACTGGACCTGCCTCTTAGTGAAGGAAGCAAGAACTCAAGAAATTAAGCCTAGCAACCAGTGGAGTTTTACTTGAACCAACAAGGCATAATTTCTAAGAAATTTGGAAAACTCCAGTCATAACATAAGAAACATTTATCACTGGAGAATGAACATGAAGCTCTGTGTGGACCAGCTGATAGACAAAACAAAAACAGAAGGCAGATGTCTCCTAAAAAGTCAAATAGAACAGGTTTGGGTCTGGTCATTATGGTAGAAACAACATCCTTACACAAAACATTGCTGTTTCCTGAAATTATTCCCTAACCCAGCACTTCTATCACACTACATTCTCTCCCTGGTTGAACGCAACCATGCCAGCTACAGTTCATGTGTTTATGCCTCTGTAATAGACATGTTTCCCTTTCCTGCTCTCCACTCTTTCCTGAGCTTCACATGCATTTCCCCAAAGATCCCCTGAACATTATACTTGGATGCAATATAATAACAGTAGGTCCAAAGGCAAGCACATGAGTTTTTTCCTAATCTTTTCCCTCCCTCTTTTACTTCTTACCATATGCTGTTTGATATTCATATCGAATAGCAAGCCCATGCTAAAAAATTAGGGATTATCTTTAATTATCCCTTGCCATCCATATCCAGGTAATCGACAGGAACATTCTTATCCTTAGTTCTACAGTCAGTTGTATTGTACCTCTTTAATATTTTATAAATATATAGTCTCTTCTTCAACTTTAACATCTCTGCTTTAATTCAGGTCCTCATCTGTTGCCTGGACTACTACAAACTTTTTGTTTCTAGATATGCCCTCCTCAAATAAACCCTCCTAAAAATTATGAGAGGGATCTTCCTAAAATAGAAACTGCAATACATCACTTCCTTTCTTAAAATCCTTCAGTGGCTACTCACTTAATAGCAATCTCTCATCACTCAAATAGATATAAAAAGACAGTGGATAAAATTATTACTACCCTAGAATTTTATACCTGAATAAATAATATACCAACAGTTGAAAAAATAATGATTTTTCAGGCATATATAATAGCTAAAATAGTTTTCCACTCACAGATCCAAACTCTAAATAAAAATTACTAAGTATTTATTTCAACAAGAAGAAAAAGGGAACCAGAGTGAAGACAGACTATATTAAAAATATTATGAAGTACAGATATTGACCAAATGTGTCAGTAAATTTATTTTCTATAGAGAATAAAATTATAACAACTTTTTTTTGCTTAATTAAAAAAAGAAACTGAAAGCCTAGCCCATACTGGTGTGAGAGTACCTGGAGGTTTTAATGGGTAGTTAAAGTGCACCAAAAGTCCTTGCCACAGTCACAAAGAGGAGCACTGAATAAACCCGGATTTGTAAAGATAACTTATATTTAAATATTTAGATGACAAAATTAAGAATAATGTCTATAATAGTTAACAATAAAAATTATATCTTATAAACAACAGAGGATAAATAGGATAAAGAAAATTATTCTGGGTTAAAATAAATTCATAAAAAGTATTTTTGAAAGCAAAGATATAGAAGACAAATGCAAAATAAAATGTTATTAACAAGTACAACTATAATAGAAAGCAATAATTACAAAAAATTAAACTTACCTATTAAAATACACATTATCTACTTGTCATGAACACAAAAATAAATCTAAATTTATGCTGCTAAGACATACCCAAAAGAGCACCAGAAACAAGCTTTAATTTTTTAAATATAGCATAGAAAAATAATATATTCCATGAGAACATTTATCAAAAAAGCAGATAATAGTATTAATAACAGAATAACTAGAATATAAATGCAAAAACATTTACAGACATATAGAAGGAAACTATCTTTATATGAAAGAAATAGTAACACCATAAAACTTTAACAATCATAAACTCTTGAATTCACTTAACAACAGATTTAAAATATATAAAGCAATATCTAATAGAATACAGCTAAAAATGAATAGAGCCAGTCATATTTGGTGATTTTACCCATAACTATCAGATAAACACTGAAGATAAAAGAGCTAAGCTTTCATATCAAGGAGTTTTTTTAAAGTAACCCAAATAAAACCTGAAGAATATAGGAGTAAGGAAATAATAAAGCTAAGAGTATAAATACATAGAAAACAAAATATCAATAAAGAATTTTAATAGAAGCAAATGAGCTGTTATATGTTTTTTTAATAATGAAAATATGAACCTCAAGTAGGACTGATATAGAAAAGCAAAATGTCATGCACTAATTCATATGAGTAATGAAAAGAGTAATATAACTACAGATTTAGTAGTATTTCAAAATTATAATTACATATATTTACTTATCTATTGAGTAGTGTGCAAAAAATTATTGATCTACTCAAGGGAGAAGAACTAGGTTGCTGGGGGTGACAGCAGTGGGAGGCAGATTTTATTTTGAAGAATTGTGAATGTATCATCTAGCCAATAAGAGTACAACAAAAGGAAATAATTTTAAAATATAATATAATACTATGAGTAAGTTAATCCAATTAGTTTTTTAATATATTTTATTGATTACACTAGTACAACTGTCCCATTTTTCCCCCTTTATTCCCCTCCACCCTGCACCTACCCTCCCATCAGTATTCCCCCACCTTAGTTCATATCCATGGGTCATACATGGGCAATACATAAGTTCTTTGGCTTCTACATGTCCTACACTATTCTTAACCTCCCCCTGTCTATTTTGTGCCTACCATTTATACTTCTTATTCCCTGTACCTTTTCTCCCTGCTCCCGCTTCCTACTGATAACCCTACATGTGATCTCTATTTCTGTACATCTGTTTCTGTTCTAGATGTTTGCTTAGTTTGTTTTTGTTTTTTGTATTTTAGGTTCAGGTGTCGATAGTTGTGAGTTTGTTGTCATGTTAGTGTTTGTATTTTTGGTCTTCTTTTTCTTAGATAATCCCTTTAATATTTCATATAATAAGGGTTTGGTGATGATGAACTCCTGTAACTTGGTCTTATCTGGGAAGCACTTTATCTGCCCTTTCATTCTAAATGAAAGCTATGCTGGATAGAGCAATCTTGGATGGGGGTCCTTGCCTTTCATGATTTGGAATACTTCTTTACAGCCCCTTCTTGCCTGTAAGGTTTCTTTGGAGAAATCAGCTGATAGTCCTATGGGAACTCCTTCACAGTGACTATCTCCTTTTTTCTTGCTGCTTTTAAGATTCTCTCCTTATCTTTAATCATGGGTTATATAATTATGATGTGGCTTAGAGTGTGCTTCCTTGGGTCCAACTTCTTTGGGACTCTCTGAGCTTCATGGACTTCCTAAAAGTCTATTTTCTTCACCAGATTGGGGAAGTTCTCCTTCATTATGTTTTCAAACAAGTTTTTGATTTCTTGCTCTTCTTCTTCTCCTTCTGGCACCCCTATGATTCAGATATTGGAATATTTAAAATTTGTCCCAGAGGTTCCTAAGCCTCTCCTCATTTTTTTTAATTCTTGTTTCTTAATTCTGTTTTGTTTGAATGTTTACTTCTTGCTTTTGCTCCAAACCATTGATTTGAGTCCTGGTTTCCTTCCCATCACTGTTGGTTCCCTGTACATTTTACTTTATTTCACTTTTCATAGCCTTCACTTTTTCCTGTATTTTGTGACCATATTCAACCATTTCTGTGAGCATGCTGATTACCATTGTTTTGAACTGTGCATCTTATAGGTCGGCTCTCTCTTCATTGCTTAGTCATATTTTTCTAGCACTTTGATCTGTTCTTTTATTTGGGCCAAATTTTTTTCTTGGCATGCCTGTAAGGGACCCATCCTTAGGTAGTCACCAGGGCAGGGCAACCCAGGTCACTGTTGTGGCACTGTATGTGGGGGAGGGGGTTGGGAGGAAACAATGCCTCTTGCTTGACTCTCCATGGGTTTTCAGTCACTTTCCCTGCAACCCACAAGCAAATTGGGCCCTGCTGGTGCTGATTCCCAGGTCAGTGGTTTCATGTACATTCTAGGACCCTGTGGGTCTCTCTAATGAACTTTATAGTGAGGCTGGGTGTTCTTCCTGCTGCTTCAATCCCCCTCAGATTTTTTTCAGTCAGAGGTTTGGAGGCTTTACTTCTCCCTGCTGGAACCCTGGGTTGCGGAGTCTGTCTCACTTCCCAATTGTTCCTCCCAGTTTATCTGCATGTGAACTTGGGACCACCTGGTCTGCCAGCCACTGCCTTGCTTGTGAGTCCTCTCCACCCCAGGTGCCCGTCTCCACCCCTCCTACTGGTCTGCATGAATGTTTCCTTTAACCCATTGATTGTCAGACTTCTATACAGTTTGATTTACTGGCAGTTGTGGTTGTTTTTGTTTTTAAATTTGGTATTACCCTTCTTTTGGCTGTGCAAGGAAGCACAGTGCATCTATCTATGCCTCCATCTTGGCCAAAAGTCCCAATTAGTTTTTTAAATGAATTAATAATAGAGCAATTAAATAATCAATGACAATCAAAAATTGAATATGAAATCAAGTATTTCCCACCATTCATCCCACTTTAAAAACAAAAACAAAAACAGCACCAAGACATTTACAAGTCAATGAGGGGGAAAAAGTGATCCAAAGGAAAAGTGGACACAGTATAAGAGCAAGCAATCCACAAAATATAAAACCATGGTCAACAGAAATATGTGGAACAAAATGTTCAAACTTACTTGTTTTCAAGGAAATTCTAATTAGAATAAATGATATCATTTCATGGTAATTGAACTGGCAAAACTGACATTAATAAGAATTGGTAGAATATGAGCCAAATAAAGTCTCCTACACAGCAATTATGAGGGTAAACTAACACTACTTTAGATGGCAAACATCTATAGCACATTTGTAGCATATTTGGATGCGCTATAAATTTAAGAAGAGTATGCCTTGCGATTCAGTGTTCCTCTCCTGGTTTCATATACTCTAGTGATGTTCACAAACATGCTCCCAAGAAAGACAAATCCAAGAATACTCACTGGACCCTTGTTTACAAGAGAGTAAAACTGAGAACAATATAAATAATAAGAATAAACAAATTTTGCTACAATCATGCAAAAAATTCTATAGAACAATGAAGTCAATAAACCAGAAATCTATAAAATATGTGTGATGTGTGTCTATAAATCTCAAAGATAATGTTGAGAGAAAATAAAGCTACAGAAGATGTAAGGTGTGGTATATTTATATAAACTTTTAATGCAAAAAAAGATATGTATTGTTTATAATTACATACACATGTAGGAAATGTATTAAGGATTAGTAACATTTCTAAGAGGTCTGGGATATAACCATGCTTCAATTTACAGGGGGCTTTCATTACATGTAATATGTAACTTTTTAAAAGAAAAGATGTGAAGCAAATATGGCAAAATAGCAAGAATGAACAAAGCTGGGTACTAGGTACCAGTATATGTTATGCTATGTTCTGTACAGTATGTTTATAATATTTGATAACTTCAAAGAATAAACTTCTCACAGTGCTTAGCACATTAAAAACATGCAATGCATGTGATTATTATTACTAGCAATACTTTCAGTGTTAGTTTGATGCTGATGATACTATAATTGCTGTTATCACTGCAACTACTAACAGTCTACCCCTACAATTATTACTAATAGAAAATAATTATTTTGCAAAAAAAATAATTGAAACTTGTGCACATTCAATATTTCAAACATTATTTGCTTATTTGATTAAGCAAATCACTTGATTAAGCCAACCTTTAAAAACAGGGGCTTATTAAATAAACTGTATTATCTAGGAACTTTTTTCTCAGAATATTTTCTCTTTCATAGCCATTTGTTAGTTATCACTCTTGTGGGCATGCAAGAAAAATTAAAATCTATAACTAAGAGTCAGAAAAAATAAAATTATCTCCCAGAAAACAAAAAACTTATGTTTTCATAATTTTATATTTAATTACATGATTAATAGTTATTTAATATGAAAACAAACATGCTTACATGATTATCTTCTCTTTAAACAGCATGGTATAGAAAGAAATGCATTAAAATTAAAACATTACCTAGTTATATAATATAACACAGCTTGAAATATTAGTAAGAGAATACAGAAAACGAGTCAACTTACCCTGCGGAGAGTGTAAGGAGGATTTAACCTTATTATTCACTGATGCACAAATGCTTTTCTCTTTTTCTTTTCCTGAAAGTCCAGTTGTATTTTCCACACCTGATTCTGTATTCCCTGCTTCAGCCTTTAAACAAACTGGAAATTCAGGGGTAAGCTGCATATGTCTCATGTGGGTTTTTTGATCATTAAAACACACAGGAAGTTTAATTACCTATTAAGAAATAAATCTGTTATCAAAACATTTAAAAATATTACACATGCAGATAATTTTTCTGGAACAATGATACAATTCACAAAATCCAAAAGGTAAATTATGAAGTCAGTTTATCAAACCTTACTACTTGTGTTTGTTTGGTTGCTTTACAAAAAATAAACTATTCTGTATTAAAAGTTTTACATAATTGTTTCAGATATTACCATTGTTCTGTATGTTTATTAGTGTTTTCTTTGTTTTACTTTATATTTTAATTTCTTCTTCCAAATAACATTGTCTAATATTCATATTGGGATGGAATTAGCAAATATCCATTCACTATTTGTTATCCCCAAAAACATTTTAATTTCTAAAATAAGTAACAAGAATAAAGAATTTAGTGGGGACTATACGAGTTTTCAGTGTAATCTTTTAGACTTTTCTCTGTTTAAAATTTGAATAATGAAGGACTTAGAAGAAAAAATCAATGACAAGGGAAATGAAATACTCAGAAAAGTGAGAAATCAATAGAAAAGATTTTCTGGGAAAAGTAAAAGTCTATCTGGCTTGCATAATTTTCTCTCTCATTATTTTTTTCACACATGCTGTGAAGGCTGAATCAGAGTAGTTGTCCTGTCCCCTCCTTCGTGCCCAGGGTCATCAACCTGATTTTTATCCCTGATAACACTATGGCAGAACACATGAGGTCACGGCTAAGCCACATTGCCCTGGTTCTGCCAGCCCCTTTCAGACTAGAAGTTTCTGTCCCATAACAGACATGGCGGGGAGGAATCATCAGGATTTGTTTGACTACATTTGTTTCCTTTAATCTCTTCTAGGGCTGTGTTGCAAGTAACACTTTTCTGTTCCAATATCTATTCTTTCTGTCCCCCATTCTAAGTTACTCTCTTTCTGAATAACTCCAAAATGAGTACACAAATTTACATTTATTTTTTCAGAAATATTTGCATTTAGGAAAAGTCACATCAGAAAAATCCACATACAGTTATGTGCCACATAACATTTCAGTTAATACTGGATTACATACAATGAACTCTGTCTGGAACAAGTCCAGCCATTGCTAATGTAACAAGAATAGTTTGTGGACATCGATGTAACCTGGCAGCCATGGAGAGTAGACTGGAATGCACATGTGTAAACAATGACAACTTCAGTGTGCTAGTCAATAGGGGCGGTAGATGCCATTGAGTGGTCATCTCATTCAACATAACCAAACAAGTAGAGCAACAAATCTGCATCAAATTTTGTGTGAGTCTTGAACATTCCTTTGCAAAAACTATTCAGATAATTCAGAAGGCCTCAGCTATGGGCAACTGGTGATTGGCAGCTTGCCTACTCATGCATCATATCTTGTGCAGAGTTTTTTGGTGAAACATCAAATCATCCAGGTGACTCAGCCCCTCACAGCCTAGATTTGGCACCCTGTGACTTCTGGCTTTTCCCAAAACTAAAATCACCTTTTAAATGGGAGAGATTTCAGACTTTCGATGAGATTCAGGAAAATATGATGGGGCAGCTGAGGGAATTGGGATAACTGTGTGAGGTCCAAAGGTGCCTACTTTGAAGGGGACTGAGACATCATTGTCCTATGTACAATGCTTCTTGTATCTTGTATCTTCTTCAACAGATATCTCTATTTTTCATATTACATGGCTAGATACCTCTGGACAGACCTCATATATGACAATATGTATATTATAATGAAACTAAAAAATTCCTATCACCTGGTAATGTCATAGCTGTTGAAAGGTTGTAGCAAAACACATTACACATTACTTGAGGTGATGCCAGTGTAGACAAACCTCCAGTGCTGCCAGTTGTATAAAAATATAACATATGTAACTATGTACAGTACATAAAACTTAATAATGATAATAAATTACTATGTTACTGGTTTATGTATTTATTATACTACACTTATTATTTTGTGTGTACTTCATAAGAATGATTTTTGAATACTATTTTATTTTATTTTATTTATTTTATCTTACTGTGGTTCGAGTTGTCCCTATTTCCCCACCACCACTTTAGAATAGAAAAAAATTGCTATACAACCATATGCAGTGTTATGCCAACAGCAGCCTCATATGTCTTGTGTTTCCTGTTTCTTGACTGCATCATTTTATCTTATGCTTCATTTCATCTTGTACTCTTCTACACCATAACACTCAGTACAGGTTTGCAGCCCAGAAGCAATAGGTTGTACCATAAGTTTGGGTGTGTAGCAGGCTTACCATCTAGGTTTGTATAAGCAGTCTATGATGTTTTGATGATGAAATCACCTGACAAATTTTTCACAATATATCCCCATTGTTAAATGGCACATGACTGTATTTCAGAATTTCACATAAAAGGAAAATGGGGTTTCAATATGAGAACTTTTATCTACATCCTACTGAAAGACAAACACATATATTTCTACTTATTCTGCATTATAATCAGAAAATAATGTATTGCATAATGGTGCTTTCTTCATTAAGATGACTCAGTCACTACCCTCCTTAAACTTACAAAGTGAGAAAATTCCTGTTATTCTCTATCATATAAGAATATCGTGGACAATTGTGTCCATCTGTAATGGTTAATGACTAAGTGGGATGTGAAAATAAATCATATTACTGTTTCACAAAGTTTTTGTTAAGTACAGTCAAACATAAAAGAGGAAAATATTAGTAATGTGCTCAAAATCAAGTAGATTTTAGTGAAACAAATTATTTTAATGTTGTTTACCAAACTACTTTTCTTTTTTTAAATATATTTTATTGATTATGCTATTACAGTTGTCCCATTTTCCCCCTTCACTCCCCTCAACCCTCCATATCCCTTCCCACCCATATCCCCCCCCTTTAGTTCATGTCCATGTGTCATACTTATAAGTTCTTTAGCTTCTACATTTCCCATACTATTCTAACCCTCCCTCTGTCTATTTTCTACCTACCATCTATACTACTTATTTTCTGTACCTTTTTCCCCTCTCTCCTCCTCCCACTCCCCTGTTGCTAACCCTCCATGTGATCTCCATTTCTGCGGTTCTGTTCCTGTTCTAGGTGTTTGCTTAGTTTTTTTGGTTTTTGTTTTAGGTGTGGTTGTTAGTAATTGTGAGTTTGCTGTCATTTTACTATATATGTTTTTTATCTTCTTTTTCTTAGATAAGTCCCTTTAACATTTCATATAACAAGGACTTGATGATGATGAACTCCTTTAACTTGATCTTATCTGACAAGCACTTTATCTGCCCTTCCATTCTAGATGAAAGCTTTGCTGGATAGAGCAATCTGGGGTGTAGGTCTTTGCCTTTCATGACTTGGAATACTTCTTTTCAGTCCTGTCTTGCCTGTAAGGTTTCTTTTGAGAAATCAGCTGACAGTCTGATGGGAACTCCTTTGTAGGTTACTGTCCCCTTATCTCTTGCTGCTTCTAGGATTCTCTCTTTCATTTTTACCTTAACTAATGTAATTATGGTGTGCCTTGGTGTGTTCCTCCTTGGGTCCAACTTCTTTGGGACTCTCTGAGCTTCCTGGACTTCCCGGAAGTCTGTTTCCTTTGCCAGATCAGGGAATTTCTCCTTCATTATTTGTTCAAATAACTTTTCCGCTTGTTGCTTTTCCTCTTCCCCTTCTGGTACCCCCATAATTCATATGTTGGAACGTTTAAAGATGTCCTGGAGGTTCCCAAGCCTCTGCTCATTTTTTTGAATTCTTATTTCTTCATTCTTTTCTGATTGGATGTGTCTTTCTTCCTTCTAGTCCACTCCATTGATTTGAGTCCCAGTTTCCTTCCCATCACTATTGCTTCCCTATACATTTTCCTTTATTTCACTTAGTGTAGCCTTCATTTTTTCATCTAATTTGTGACCAAATTCAACCAATTCTATGAGCATCCTGATTACCAGTGTTTTGAACTGTATATCTGTGTATCTGAAGAGATAGTTGGCTATCTCTTCATTGCTTAGTTGTATTTTTTCTGGAGCTTTGATCTGTTCTTTCATTTGAGCAATTTTTCTTGTCTTGATGCACCAGTTACATAGTAAGGGGCGGAGCCTTAGGTGTTCACCATGGTGGGGCAACCCAGTTGCTGGGTTGTGACAGTGTGTGGGGGGCAGGAGTCCAAGAGGGAACAATGGTGCTTGCTCCACTCTCTGCCAGATTTCACTCACTTCCACCACTTCCCCCAAGCAAACTGAGCTCTTCTGGTGTTGATTCCTGGGTGGGTGGGTTTGTGAGCCTAGGACCCTGTGGGTCTCTCCAACAAGCTTTCCTGTGAGGCTGGGAGTCTCTCCCGGCACCTCAACCCTCATAGGTGTTTTCAATTGGTGTTTTGACCTTTATCTTCCTGCTCTGGGGTCCTGTCTTGCTTCCCAGTTTTGCCTGGTTTATCTGTGCGTGAATGTGGGACCACCTGGTCTGCCAGCCGCCTTGTGCACTGCACCCCTCCACAATCTGTCACCTTGCTGGGTCCACCCACTGTCACCTTGCAGGCCTGGGGTCTGCCAGCCACCAATCTTTTTGCCACGCAACCTTCCCCCTGCCACCCCCTGCCACCCTACTCCGCCCCTCCTACTGGTCTGAATGAATGTATCTACTTTAACTCCTTGGTTGTCAGACTTCCATACAGTTCAATTTTCTGTCAGTACTGGTTGTTTTTTGTTTCTAAACTGTTTCTGCCCCTATTTTGGTTGTGCAAGGAGGCACAGAATGTCTACCTACACTTCCATCTTGGCCAGAAGTCACAACTACTTTTCTTAACTTTCTAAAATTTTAAACATCACTTCTTGATTTTATCTGAAATGTAAAATGTATATAATATGTATATTATATATATTTATGATCAACAACTGTACTACATAAATCATTACAAAACAAAGTTAGTGTTCCTATTGCCATGCCATAATTTATATAACACTGAAATTTAGGTACAATTAGTGAAAAAGTTAGAGAAAACTTACAGATGCCATTCATACTAGCCAATAACTATACCAAAATTCATTTTCTTTTATGGTTATATTTTCCTTTTTATTTCATTTTGATTTCTTAGTACAGTACATAAGTCACTGATTGTTAAATATTTTTGTGGCTTTTCTGTAGTTTTCTTTAATATTTGGGTGATTTTTCAGTGTTCCTTTAGATTCATATGAGTTGTTTTCTTAACATAGCATACCTAGACTACCCAAACAAAATATTTTAGCAAAACATTATAACAGAATTAGCTCAAAGAAAAGATTGCTAGCTAATTAAACATAAAATAAGTAGGAAACAGAAAAGCCATCACACAAGAAATATATCAAACTATCAATTTTTTTACCAAAGACATGGGTTTCCTGGTAGATAGATTGAAAAGGAAGAAAACATCATAGTATTTTATGACACAACTACCATGTCATATATCAAATGAAAATATCATAATCAGGATGAACATATTTAGACATATAAGACAAAAAGAGACTAAAATTGTGTTGGAATTCTTTATATTTAATGTGTGCTATCATTTTCTTTTTTGCATCCTCTGTGATATTTGCCTTGAATAAATTTATGCAATGGCATTTCTGCTAAGAGTTGTTTAAAAAAATAAGACTCCAAATATATATAAATAAATGGGTATGCCCGAGGTACTGTTTTGTTTTGTTTTTGTTTTTGTTTTTTTGCGATAAACAAGACCTTGCTTTGAAATGTATGTATGGCGAAGGGAGCTTTATTATGTCCGCTCACATGCTGTGGGACTGTGGACGGTTAATTATCTTTTGCATGAATACATGTCTGTCTCATCAAATAAATGGCAAACAACTGGAAGGCAGAGACAAGATCTTTTATATCTTTAGATTGTGAGAACAAGCAATGCCCAATACAGAACTAAAGCTCAATAAGTGCCTTCAATTAAAAAAAAAAAAAGTACCTTAACTGTAGCTTCATGTTGAAGAAACCAATCTGCTCCAGGAGCAAAAGACTGTAAACTAAGGATCAGGGACTTCAGTCACCATCTTAGCCCATTCATAACAAAGGAGTAAGGATTAAATTATCTTTAAAATTCCCACTAACTCTAGAATTTTATTCCTTCTTTGTAGACATCAATTTAATCTACATTACCATAAATTAACATTAAGATATAATTTCTTTTAAGGGTTTATGATTATTGAACTTTTCAATAGCATGAAAGGAAATGAAGGCTAGAGAGAAGCTTTGGAAAAGCTGTAAATTATTTTTCTACTTACTAAACCATATTACAAACCTGAAAATAGAGATTGCATAGCCAGTTGTTCAAATCGAGACAAATCAAATCTTCAATTTTCCTGAAGTTGTTGAGTTTCTGGTCATAATGGCCTCGGAGAAGGGGACACTTGAATTTTCCCTCTACAACATCAAAGTTGTTATCACATAAAGGGAAGGCTGACCAGCCCACAACACAGTCACAACAGACATACTTCCCACGAAGGAGAAAGAGTTCGAATAAGAAAGCCATGTCAGGTTTCACATCTTTCTTTGGAGGAAGTACCTACAAAAGATATTAGACAAAGAGAAATTGGGATGCTTGCATGCAGAAACACATCATATTCAGTGATGCCAAAGATATTTAAAATTAAGTAAAAGGTTGGTTTGTACTTCTTTTTTTTGCTCTCAAAAACTCTGCTTTGGATGTATTTATGTAAATAATCTTTCCAGCCCAAGGTAACTGAGCAATCATAACAATGAAAATGGGACCCAAACAATAAAATACAAATTTGATCTTGCCAGTTCAAGATTTTGTACTTTATGATCCTTAGGAATAGAAGTCATAATATGTTAACTAACATGGTATGCTATACTTTCCAGTCCCTTTTGCTTGAAACAGTACCTCTGTGAATCTATTTTCTATATTCTCTGTTTCTATATTTTGTCATAATCATTGTTTTCCTTGCCTGCCATTCATCTTTGTAGCTCTCATGCACCCCGCATAAATGCTTTGCAGTTGGAGCACATTCAAGCAGCCACCAACAAATACATAAATAAGTGGAACATCAAATTTCTATCTATCTATCATCTATCTATCTATCTGTCTATATCTCTAAAATCAATATTTGATTTTCAAAATCTAAAATTTGAAAATTTGACTATCATACTCCAGAGAAAATAATCCTAAGCATAATGATAGCTTGAATTACTATTATAAGGTCCAGCTCTTCAATGAAAGATAGTGTCTTATTTAATTTTGTGACTATCCTGTTTATTTCAATTGATACTATAATGTACATCATTGTAGGAGCAATTTGTCAGTGCTAAATAAATATGAATGGTGCATAAAGATGGATGTAATGATCAGATTGGCCAAGCCATTGCCCAAGTTCCCAGATGCAGAGATGGAGCCTACCCTCAGCCCTTAAAAACATTTTTAAGAAAATGTAAGACATAAATAGTTTTTTAAAATAGAGTACAGTTAAGTATTTTTAATGCTATATGAATAATTATAAATGGGCAAAGATAAGGACTTGTTTAAGACTATGTTATAGCAATATATTTAGCCAAAAGTGTGTAGGCATATTTTATATGATTTATGTAAATATTCCAAGATTTAGTTTATGTTTAAAATGAAACAGAAGCATCTGTTGAAAAATGCCATAACCCTGTGGCAGCTGCTATTAAACCATTAACAGGATCAGGTTTCATTTAAACCAGATTTACCATTTTCTACAACAGCCCATGGGAAAGCTAAAAACATTAGGCACAAATTACTTGACACGAGAGATTCTTAATCAAGCCATACTTTTCATTTGGCTAGTTGGCTGTGAATAACCTCTGTGATAAGAAAATAAAAGCTAAATGAGGAAGAAAAATAAAATAAAGAACTTACCTTGAACCATCTTTTAAAATAAAGCTGATCTGATGTTAATACAGTAATTTCATCTATTTTATTCCTACTTTTAGAAGGAAAAACTAATGTTCCTCTCATAATGACCTTCCCTTAGTGAATATGTCCAAAAGAGATAAAATAAGAATTTGACCAGTAATGACCTAACTCTACCATTCATTTTGTTGTGGTTTTGGGAAGTCACTTTTCTTTTTGTATCTAAGTTTCCATGCATTCAAGTTTCCTCATCAATAAAAAACAAAGACATAATAAGAATCTCTCTCACAGAGTTGGTGCAATCATCAACTTGGATAATAAATATAACAATGTTGATATACATCCCTCACTGGTATAGCTCAGTGGATTGAGCATGGGCTGTGAACCAAAGGGTCACCGGTTTGATTCCTAGTCAGGACACAGGACTGGGTTGCAGGCCAGGTTCCCAGTGGGGACCACATTGGAGGCAACCACACACTGATATTTCTCTCTCTCTCTTTCTCCTTCCCTTCCCCTCTCTCTAAAAAATAAATAAATAAATACATAAAATATTTTAAAATGTTCATAAACATATGAAATGTATATAACTGTTATTATTTATTTTAAGCCTTTATCCCAACCATTTCTAAAATAATTTAGACTATAGTTCATTTTAATAAAGAAGAGAACATATTAAGGTTTAAAATCATCTATAAACATATAAAACATCAGTATCATTTTGTGCATGAGAAATAATTTAAGGCTACAAGCCACCAAGTAACACCACACAGCACTGTTTCACCTGTAATGATGTAAAAAGGAAGCCAGTGCTTGCTCTTGCACAAAATGAACTTCACTTCAACTTGTTTCACAAAATAAAGTGGTCACATGCAACTACACTGACAGTCCCAATTATACAAGTATAGCAGCAAGACTAAATCTGGCCATTACTCTTGACTGAAAAGGAGGATAAGAGACATAATTTATCAAATAAATGAATTTACTTTATCTGACAACAGCTCTTTTACCTTACTTACTCTTTTAGTACCCTCTCCCTTGCTGAATAGCATAGGAGAGATATTTATCCTAATGTGTAGCTTGGGACTCACTCTTTTCCTCTCTGGCAAGAAAAGATCACTAAGCTTCATTATACCTCTCAGAGGACCATTTCCACATACCTGAATATTTCCACAACTGTCCTATGCTGTGGTATTTCCATGCATATTTTTCAGTACCTTGAAACTGAATATGATATATTAAGGGAAATAAATGTATCAGTTCCCAGTCAACTACCAATGCCATCTTATTATAATAGTCCTGGTAGTAGGAGGTGATAATGTCCTTAGAGTATCTTCACTTTCTGAATACCATGAAGAGCATTCTTTCTGAACAAAAGACACTGCAGACCTGCATTTCACTGCATAACATAATGGTGATGCATTTGATCTTCCATACCATAGAAGGTGTATGTAAAAGGATAGTGGAGAACAAGCAGAATCCATGAAGCAAACAAGAATTGTGAAGGCTGAGTTTTGCATGGAGGATTGAAAGAGACAGCAAAATTCTTTCTACTTCGACACCAAATACTTTTAAGCTAGAGCAATTCAGAGAGGATTAGGGCAGTCTTACAAAATGTGTATTGGATGAAGTATTCTTCAGTTTTCTGGTCTCTCTGAAATTTTTTGTAATGATTATTATTTTTATAATCAGAAAATGTTAATAAAATGGTTTCAAAAACAGAAGATTTCAAGATTCTGCTTCTAGGTATAATGGACATGGTCATGAATTCACTATAACATGGAAAAAACACCAGTTAAATTTTTAAATTATGTATATTTATTAATCCATTGGGGATTTGAGGACACAAGAAAACTTAGAGGAAACTAAGTCTCAGGGATAAGCCTTTCATATGTGAGTTAGGACAGCTCTAGGCAGCTTTGAATCCCAGGAAAGTTTGACAGAACAGAATTGTTATTGGGTGGGACACTACCAGTAATAGGAGACACTGGCAGAACTTCTAACAATCTTGGGCTAATATGAAATACTGGATACATATGAGCCCCAAACACAGAAAATCTTTACTACCAATTCTCAACCTCAGTACTTTTACCCAGTGCCCAACAGCATGTTAGCACTTAGGTCCAGGCTGGGAGTGGAAGAGTGAGCTCCAGTGGCACAGAAATCATGAGGCAGGGCTAGAAAGCAGAGCAGCATCTCAGTTACGTGGGGCTTGGTTGCCAAGCCCATCTGAAAAGACAAATCTTTTATACCTCAAAACTTTTGAAAGCAGTGATGAGTTAAAACTAGAGCTACAACCTAACACCAATTTAGCCCAATTCTAATCATAGAGATCAGTTTCTTAGCTACCTGACAGGGACAGGTTTTTTGGGGGAGTAGGTGGTAGGAGAAATAAATATTTTCTACTTCAGTCTTACAACTCATTTATGCAGTGTTTGGCACACTATACACAACTATGAGACACCCATAAAAACAGAAAACAGTGATGCACAGACAAAATGAAACAGTCCATGCAAACTGAACTGCAGATGACTGAGTTATAGAATTAACAGACAAAGACTTTAAAAAGTCATTACAATTAGGATAAAGAAGAAAAAACATGGAGATAATCAATGAAAGGGATGAAAATTTCAGGAGGAAAAAGAACTTTAAAATGTTTTAGAACAGAAAAACAATATTCAAAATTTAAAAATTGATTCAATGGGCTTAACAGTAGAAATGGACAGAGTAGAAAAAGGATAGGTCAACAGAAATATCCCAACTGAAGCACAGCAGCAATAAGAATTTTAAAAACAAAAACAGATTAGAGCATGTGAGACTTGTGGGACAATAATAAATTCTATATACATATAATTTAAGTTCTAAAAGAAGAACAAGAAAATGGTTCAGGAAAAATAAGTATTTTACAAGATAATCACTGAAAATTTTCCAAAATTGATGGAAGACATCAATCCACAAAATCAAAGAGCTTAGACTCCTTAGAGGAAATAAAAAGGAAACAATACCTAGGTATATCATTGTCAAAACAATAAAAATGAAAGATAAGAATAAAGGGTCATCTAAGATATCTTACAGAAAAGTTCATTACTGGCTGTCAGAAAGTCATTCTTTGTCACATACCCATATTGCCTCATCTTGAAATTCTGAATTTAATAAAAACATTTTATACTTGTAGAACATTCTAAAACAGTCCATTTAGATTTTTCCATAAAAAAGACACGTTTTTTTATTTTCACCAATAACTTTATTATATGGATACTTTTAGTACATTGGCTATCTCTTGCTGTTAGCTTCTAGTGGGTAGAGGCCAAGAGTGCTGCTAAACATCTTCTGATGCATAAGACAGCCCCACAGCAAAGAATTATTTGGTCAAAATATCAATAGTACTGAGAAACTTCACAAATCACTTTGACATGTTCAATTAGTCACATCACCTTCTCTATACACTGCACAAATCTATTTTTGTGTTTCAGTAGCATTTTTACCTTTCTTGAAATAATAAAGTATAATACTCCAAAATGTTGAGTATCATTTTCCATCTTCAATATTAAAATGGCTGCACAAAAATTCACCAATGTTGATAAGTTTCTTTTTTGAATGTACACTGATGTGACAGATGGCACAATACAACCTAACAAAATTGTTTCAAATGAAGTTAAAAACAGCTAAGTACTACTAGAGCCATTGTAAAACTAAACAGACTTTTTGGGCAGCCCAATACTTTTGCTTTTTGTCCTGTCTCTTTATTAAACACTCTACCCATACAGTTATTTTTATCTCTGACACTGAACAAAAAGTTTCTAAAAATTTTGGTTCAGTTTAAGGTCCACTTTTTTGCTCCTTAGTAGGCTGTTTCTTACTTGATTAACATCACAGTACTACTTTAAATCTATGATATAAATTGCAATGCAGCTTTAACACAATATAATTTTCTAGTTTTATTTCTTAAACATATATTTGAATATATATATTAATATTCATAATGCATATAAATACACTTAAATAGGGTGGTGGAAATTATTTTTTCAAATGCCTGCCCACCCCACACATACACATTCACACACAGTCTATACTATGACAGACTCTTTGTCAGAAAATCTCTTTTCTTCCCCTAGGTTTTATTCCTTATAACTAAAGATTCTGGGGATCTTCTCCTTGAACAATATCTTTAAGGTGATGCTTTCTAATCTACATGTTCTCAAGCAGAAGCACAGGCACAAATACTGGTGGGGCCTGGACATAGATTGAAGACTTACAAGTTTTCAAAACTCTAAGATACTCTAGGGTTTTAAAGTACTTAATATTTAAAATGAATAATAACAATAATATAAAAAATATAAATATACAGTGACCTCAGAAAAGAACATTTAAAAAAATTGTTGAAAAATGCAGATTATCTAATAAAAACACTGGTGTTATATACAACACAAATTTTGAGAAACAGTGTTATATTCAGCCCCTTGCTCAGATGTCTTTTCTATCATGTACAGGACAGTTGTTCATTCTTTACCTGACTCCTACACTGATGGTGAAGTTTACCAATTAGTAAAGTAAATCAACCATGTGAGAACAGTTCTGTTATAATGCTCCACTCCCTCCTCAGCAGCAATAGTGTCATCAATGCTATTCATCAAATCTTTGCAGCTCTTCACCTTTTAAGCATGTAGTAGGATTGCATTTTCAAACCCCTTTGTAGTTGAGTGGTCCATTTGACTAGTTCTGGCCAATGACTGGTGAGTGAATATAATGTGCCAATTCTGGGCCACAGCATTTGTTGTTAGTTGTACACCCTTTAGACTTCTTTTTTCTTCTCCTTTGCCACAGTGACAAATAATACTCTAGATGGTGATCTTTTAACCAGTCTTTAACTTAGAATGACAATGGGTAGAGTAGAGCATCTCACTGTCCTGAAGTGAACATGAAGTTTGAGTGGAAAATTAACTTCTATTATATTGCACTGAGATGTTGGGGTTCTTCATTACTGTAGAATAACTGAGCTAATATAGGCTGCTTCACCAGCTCTACACTATATTTAATCAAGTACAATCTTAACTGTTCTATGGACATGATTAGTGTACCAAGACAGCTTCTGTGCCCCATGCCCATCACAAAATATCAAGTCAAGGACCTAGTGTTTTTTTGTCAGGGTAATGATAAAGCCAATAGTAGAGAGAAACATGCAAATACATATATATATCTGCTTAAGTTGTTTGTTATAAGTCTACAATAGTGATGTTTGGATATTTCTTTGGTTGCAGTTCCTCTAAATGCATTGTAAATGGTTCTCCTGACTCTATAGATAGCTTATTTCAATCCTAGTTGTTCAATTAAGCCTGTCTAATCTATATACCCAAGTGGTTAAAAACATGGGTTTTGGCATCAGACAAACATAAGGTCAAATCCCTGTTTACTGCTTAAATAAGTAACCTACCACCTCTTACCCTTGGTTTCACCACTTATAAGACACTGATGGTGATAATGGGAGGTGGGTGGAGGGATAATAGTGATGATGAAGGGAAAGTAGCAAGTAGAGAAAATGGAATGTGAACTAAATGGTTTCTTCCAGGTCCAACATTCTATAGGGAATTAGGGTACTCAAGGAGGTAAATAAATATACTTAATTTGCACTAAAAGTAGCAAAATAATCTTTTTATTAAAGTGAACAAATGAATGGAAATTAATGCCACAGCACAAGGTAATCTAGGTTATCCAGTGAGAGTTTTATAGCACCATTATTTCCTTTCCATTCCCTCAGCCAAGATAAATAAATCAGCAAATTAGTTCTAAACCCCAGTCTCTCCACTGTGGGCTAAAAAGGACATAATTATTCTTGGAAACTTATCTTGGCCTAGGGATCAAGAACAAAGGGTGGTAACAGCTATCACTATCACAGCTTCTGAATAGAAAAAGAGAAAATCTTATTTCCAACATCATTGGAACCAGTGCTGTCATGTGAAAATGCAGTAGTTCCAGTTTCCTGTTTTAAAATTTTTTTAATTCCTTAATCCTATAAGTTAGTACAATATCAGTAGTTAACATTTATTGACAACTTATTAAATGCAAGGTACTTTTTAAATCGCTAATCCTTACCAACTCAATCACCACAATAATCTTATGAAGTAGATTCTACCCTGCACAGGTCGTGGTCAAAAAAATGTTTAAGAAAAAAGTTTGTACCTTTCAGATCAGCCACAACCTCCACAGAGTTAACTCCATTTTACAAATGACATAACTGGGAAAGAGACCTGCCCCAATGTCACACAGAACATAGATGTAGAGGGTAGAAGGGAATTTGATTGCCAGCAATCTGCTCCAGAGATATGCATTCTATGTTTTCTGAATGGAGGAGGTACAATATCAGACAGCTTACCTTGGATTCATGGTGAAAAGAATCAAGGTCATTCCTTTCTACCCTTTTTACTACTCTTCATGATTCCCACAAACTGAGGAGTGAATCTAATGCTCCTCTTCCTCATGTGTTTCTGTATTGGGCCTATTCTCTCTTAAATTCCTCACTTTGTGTTCAGATATCAAATAAGAAAAATACAATGAAACCCCATTATTCAGAACCCTTTAAGAATGAGTTTTGCTGGAGGGCTAGATTCACCAGATAGCTTACAAATTAGTAATTCTAAACAAAAATCTTCCTGAAATGATGGCACAATTCTATGATCTTTCAAACCAAAAGTCTCCATAATTTTATGATTTCTCAAGAACTAATTTAATTACTTGAAAAAAACATCTATGATTATACAAAGATGTCCTCAAGGCCTTAGACTATCTCCAAAATTTAGTTTGTATAAGAGTAATTTAAGGGTACTTATTCAACTACAGCTTTCCAAGCCTCATTCTTATTCTTGAATCAGTAAGTCTGGGTGAGGCCTGGGTTTCTAAATTTGAACAAGCATGAGTAATGGTAATTCACATGGTTCTTCAGACCACACTTTGAAAATCAATGTCCAGGAGGGCAGCTTCTGGTAAAGATGGCAGAGTAGATTAATGTGGTGGATGCAGCCTTCCACAACTGCATCAAAATAACAACTAAACTACAGAACAACCACATTCAGAACCACCTGAAATCTAGAAGAACTGAACTAAGTATCTACAACTAAAGATATGAAAAAGAATGTTGTATTAAGACTGGTAAGTGGGATAGAAATGGCAATAGACTGTTTCCCACACCCACATGTGGTAGATAAATATCATGAGGGATATACAAGGTATGGAGGTCCCCCCTGAAGAGGCAGGTGTTCCAGACCCACACCAGGATCCCAGTCCAAGGTTCTAGTGCCAGGAAGAGAAGTCCTATAACTTCTGGCTGTAAAAGCCAGCAGGATTGTGGCTAAGATGAAGGGCTTATGGAGCACCAGGCAGCTCCTCTTTTTTTTTCCATCACCATTTATCCCCCATATATCCTCTTCTACCTCTACCACCCTTTTCCCACCCCATCACAATTTCTCTTAAAGATACCTGCACACATACTTACTCAGACTCACTCACTCTGAGTTCCAGCATTTGGGCAGCAGCTTGAAAGGTACCAGAGACACAATGGGGAGAAACTAAGTTGTCTGGCATTAGGGAAAGAGCTGGAGGGTCAGCTTTCTGCCAGACAGAAGTGTTCTCAGAGGCTGTAGTTCCTTTTCTGAGTCCTTCTTCCATAGAACTGACAGGTGTGTGCCACATCTAAGTCTCTATCAACCTGGCTATACTGTTCACCTAGCCCTGGTGTTCCCCTGAGACTCCACCGCACCCAGTTTGTGGGCTCATCCAAGCTGTTTCCAATGGTTTTTACATATGAATGACTCTTTGGCTCATGCTTCAGACTTTCCTAAAATCTCTTAAACAAGAAGCATCTGGCCTCAAAATATCTCATACTCAGTGGCCACAGATATTGCAATAGTGGTAGTGGGCCTTGGATCAAAGTTTAGTCTTGGTTCAAAGTTTGGCCTCTCCTGGGTACCTCCAAGTCCAGCAACAGTAGCAGCCATCTGAAGATCACTTTGTAGCTCATGCCAGTGATACCAGACAGAACACAGCTAGCTGCACTTTCTGGGAGGCCCCAGAGCCAGTGCACCTGGTGAACAGCTTTAAACCACACTGAAGAACCACCCAACCACCTCTACAAGTGACATACTCAAGGGACACACTCAGCTGGCACCAGACCCACTCCTGCTCCATGAGGTGGGCCCCTGCACAGCTGATCCTCCATAGTGGTCACAGCAAGTTCTTGTAGCTGATAGAATTGAGGAGAGGGTAAACACCTCCCATTGACATGCCTTCAACAATCAAGTTTCAACTACAATAGGAGGGTATACACCATCCACATGGGGGATGGTAAACCTGGAGAGTCCAGCTTGTGTCAACAGGAAAGCTGTGCCACTGGATCCTACAGGACACCCACTACTAAGCCTAGAGATGTAGCAATTATACCTAATATGTAAAAACAAACACAGAAAGGCTGCCAAAATGAAGAAACAAAGAAAGATCTCCCAAGTGAAAGAATAGAAAAAAACTCCAGAAAAAGAACTAAACAAAATGGAGACAAAAAATCTACTAGATGCAGAGTTCAAAACACTGGTTATAAGGATGCTCAGTGAACTTAGGGGAAGAGTAGATGAAATTAATGAGAACTTCAATCGCATAAAAAAGGACATGGAAACCATAAAAACAGAAGCAGTCATAAATGAAGAATACACCAACTAAAATGAAGAATAATTTACAGAGAATACATAGTAGAGTAGATTAAGCCAGGAATCAAAACAGCAATTTGTAATATAATAAGGCAAAAAACACCCAATCAGAACAACAAGAAGAAAACAGAATAAAAAAAAAAAGTGAGGATAGCATAAGGAGCCACTGGGACAACTTCAGCATACAAATATTTGCATCATGGGGGTGCCAGAAGGAGAAGAGAGAATGCAAGAAATTGAAAACCTATATGAAAAAAATAAGGAGAGAAAACTTCACTAGCCTGGTGAAGAAAATCCAGGAAGCACAGAGATTGCCAAGTAAGTGAACCCAAAAAGGACCAGACCAAGACATATCATAATTAACATGGCCACGGTTAAAGACAAAGAGAGAATCTTAAAAGTGCCAAAGAAAAGCAGTTGCCTACAAGGGAGCTCCCATAAGACTGTCTGCTGATTCCTCAACAGTAACTTTATAGGCCAAAAGGGAGTGATAAGAAATATTAAAAGTGATGAAAAGCAAGGGCCTACAACCAAGATTACTCTACTCTGAAAAGCTATCATTTGGAACAAAAGTACATATAAAAGGCTTCCAGGTAAGAAGCTAAAGGAGTTTTTCACCACCAAATAAGTATTAGAAGAAATGTCAAAGGGTCTTCTTTAAGAGAAAGGAAAAAAGATCAAAATATGAGCAATAAAATGTCAACAAACACATATCTATCAACAAATGAATCTAAAAAACAAAATGAACAAAAGAAGCAGAACAGAAACAGATTCATAAATACAGAGAACATTGTGATAGTTGCTAGATGGGAGGATGGTTAGTGACTTGGGTAAAAACGGGTGAAAGAGATTAAGAAGTACAAATTGGTAGTTATAAAATAATCATAGGTGAAAGAGGTTAAGGAATTAAGAAGTAAAAATTGCCCATTCTAAAAATAGTCACAGGGCATAAAGTACAGCATAGGGAATATAATCAATAACATTGTAAAAAGTATGTATGGTGTCAGATGGGTACGAGATTTATCAGGATGATCATTTAGTAAGTTATATAATGTTTAATCACTGGAGTGTATACCTGAAACTAAAATAATATTGTATTTCACCTATAATTAAAAATAAACAAAATTTTAAAAGAAAAAAGAAGTGATGGGGCAATATTTGGAAAAATAAGATCTAGATACTGAACTCAAAAAAAGAAAGAAAGAAATCAATGTTCAATAAGGGTGTAAAGATAAGACAGGCTGTGTGTCTTTGATCATATGTCCAATTGACTTCCACAGATTAGGGCAACATTTATGTCTAAAATCCAACTGACTCATAGCTGAATAATTACTAAAAAAAAAAAAAAAAAAGACCTTTCCACCATTCTCTATCAAATATAACTGAAATCAAGAGAAAATATGTGGCATTATATCACAACTCCGTTACTTCACCTCAATCTCAATATGTCATAACTCATCTCTTCACATGCTACTTAAATGCTCAACTAAGAATATTTCACTCTAGGGAGATGGCAAATCTAATTGAATATTTTAATTTAGAAAATTTAGTTCTGGAATTTCTCCTCCAACCTCCCTTTTTTTGACTGTGAAAACAAAAAGTTGAATTTTCTTTTCAGTTTCTCCTTGTTAAGCAAAAGATAGATCTTTCTTTTCATTGTCCCTGAGAATTGAACACATTGGAGAAAATTTGGGCACAGCCCATTACTTTTACAGACCCCAGTGACTGAGCCTCAATGCACAAAAAGATGGCATTTCTGAACATCTGTAGCATGATTAGATCCAAGACCAACAAATTAACCACAAATGATTTTACAAGGGACAAGTAAATCTATCATTGGGAAAGGAGAAAACTTTTGGTAATCATTGTTAACCAACATTTCCCTTTGGGAAGCCACATTTTACCAAAGTTACCTAGCAATAATATTAATACTTGTACAACATCAATCAGTTATTCATTCACACACATTTATTAAATGTTCATTTTGTATTTAAGTACCATTTTGGCACTGCAGATAAAAATAATTGATAAGACAAATAAGCTTCTTATTCTATTGAGCTATCATCTGGTAGGGGAGAGAATAAGCAAGGAATAATAAGACAATATCAATAATTATAAATATTCTAATTATTATTGATATTTAAATAATGATGATAAAATAGTGATGTGCTAGAAAATGACCAGAGGAGAGGCTAATCTGTTCAGAAAACCTTGTCTAAGGAAGTGACACTTAAGTTGAGACTGGCTGTGTTAAAGTTTAAAGAGGATCCCTACTAGTCAGGAAGAAACAACTACAATAGTGGTCCTGCAGCAAGAATGAATTTGACGACAGAAAGTGAGACTGGAATGAAATACACAAGTAGAAAACTGATGTTGGGGACCACCCTGCCTGGTCTCAGGGAGCTGTGACCCCCTGTGACTTAGGCCTCAGGGGGCCTGAGTGAGAGACCTCCAGACCAGGAGCCGCTAAGGAGACAAAAACTTATTCCTCCTGGCATAAACACTGCCTGTTCTGTGCCTGGCCTTTAATGCTTGATCAATTAGCCAATGATGGGTAACAATTCTCTAGGATTGAGAATGGACCTAAGACAGGCATTGATCACATAAAGGCCTCTGGGATGAGACTCATGGGGCTGTGGAATGAAGGGGCTGTGGAAAGGAAGGGGTGATCGACATCAACTCCTGCCCCCTCTAAGCTTGAGTCTTTGTACTTAGATGTGAGAAATCCAAGTCTCCTGAATGCCTTTGTCTACCACCAGGCCCAAGCCTGCCAAAGGGGCAGCTCAGACCGGAGATGGCAGACCCCTGGGGTAATCAGGCCTGGGACATAGAATATGCAAGATCCTATGAGATCTGTTTGCTGGAGGATGTTATTAACTTGGAATTTGAAGGCACAGACAGGAAACCTTTGGAACTTGTAGTCCTTTCATATGTCAAAACTCCAATCTCTGCCCAGAATCACAGTAGGAGTTCTGCTAGCATCTTTGCAAGTTACCTGTTCCCTTTGGTCCTTTCTTCCAGACTGTGAATCCACAAACTGAGTCTGCTTTCTCAATAAAAATCTGTTTGGGAATGGACATGAGGTGCTTCCCACTAGAGAGAGTGGCCATGTTTCTCTACACTCCAACAGAATCATAGTAGATTTCTGTGTATTTCACGTGTTTTGACAAGCATCTGCAGCTGAGATGGATGCCGCAGGGCCGGTATTCTTCCACAAGCTGATATCAAATAAAATAAGTGAGGGAGATAGAAGCCAGATCACATAAGATTTGAAGGCCTAGGTAAGGAATTTGAATTTTATTCTAAATACAATGGATAGCCACAATAGGAGACCTTAAGCAGAAGCTTGGGATGATCTGATTTGCAGTTTTCTAAACTGGACTTTATTGATCCTTAAGATTAGTGATGTTTTGCTTGAACATACATCTCTTTTCAGTCACCACCATAATTTAAGAACCCCATCAATTCCAAGTCATTGTCTATTGCTTGGTACATTTATGAATCAGACAAATAGAAAAAGACCGCCTTATGCTTTGCAATTAACAGGCCATGTGACCTTGGAGAAATTCTCTACCCTACTCAGCCCTTGGTGACTTTACTCAGTATTCATATGAAAATTAATGCCTTAAAAATAATTATAAAGCATTTTGTATAGATGTTGAAATATTAAAACAAATTCCCTCTGAATGTGAGTTCAAATATAGAAGCAAGTTCCTTCTCTTTAGAGAATTCAAAGTGATTTGATTGTTGAATTGCATGCAAAGTGAACAAGAACTACTATTGTGTAACTAGGGCATTCTTAACTCTGAATACAAATGTAGAGAACAGAAACAAGGGCCAAGAGGGATTAACTTTTTATAGCATTTTAAAAACAGTTCCAATAAAATAAAAAAATGTGAATCTGCATAAAACACCAAAATTTTAAAAAGTTAAAATTATTTTTCAACTAAAAAAGCAGTCATTAACTGACCATTTGAAAACTGCAATGTGATTCTTTGGAGGTTAATTCATTTTAAAAAAAACATTTATTGAGACAGACACATTGAGCAATGGAAAAAATAGACTTATGTCCCCACTCCCAAGAAGTTTACATTCTACTGCTGCTAAATATTCTTAAGTGACCACCTGCCAATACCATGGAACATTAAAACCTCATTCTCAAATATCAGTTTACTACATGAAGAGATCCTGTCTTTTTAGAGAATAGAAGGAAGAGACTAAAAATAGAGAGAAGGATTTGGCTTTAGAAGTAGAAATAAGTCTGATAAAAATACAAAAGAAGTCTACTCAAGACAGAGGTGTAGGTACACGTGGCTCACCTCCTTGCATAACCACATCAAAAATACAACTAAACTTATAGAAAAACCACCATTCAGAACCATCAGAAATTGAGCTGAATTAAAGCCCTACAACTACAGAATTTAAAAAGACACTGCATTGTGACTGGTAGGAGGGGCAGAGATGTGAAATGGGCTGGTCCCATACCCATGTATAGCAGATAAAAATCAGGAGGAATATCTAAGGAGAGAAGGGTACCAGCCCTACACCAAACCCCCTAACCAGTGCCAGGAAGACAAGTTGCCGTGACTTCTAGCTGTAAAAACCAGTGGGGATTGAGGTTATGGGAGAGACTGCTGGACTTTCAGGAAATTCCTCTTCAAGGGCCCATGCACAGATTTACTCAGACTCAGTCTCTCTGAGCTCCAGTGTGGGCAGCAGATTGAAAGGCATCAAAGAAATATGGGGAGGAACTGAATTGTCTGGCATCAGGGCAAGAGCTGGGGGGCAGCTTTCTCCTAGACAGAAGTACTGGCAGAAGCCACTATTCCTTTTCTGAGCATTCCTCCCACAGAGCCACAGAGCTGTCAGGCAGGTACCATATCTGAGACTCCAACAACCCAGTCATACTGTTTGCCCCACTCTGGAGATTCACTGAGGCCCTTCTCTACCCAACTTTCAGGCCCACTGAAATTGATTCTAGTAGTTTTTCCACGTGAATGGCTTGTCTTGGCCCATGCTTCACATTTCCCTAAATTATCTCAAACAAGCAGCATCTGGCTTCAGCAAGCCTTATACATCTCACTAAGTTGCCCCAGGCATGGCACTAGCAGCAGCAGCCTAAGTTCACAACCTGGCCTTGCCTGGACACCTCCAAGCCCATCAGAAGGAGCAGCCACCTGCAGATCACTTTGTAGCTTAAGCTGTGTAATCACAGACAGAACACAAGTGGTGGCTTATCTTGGATGTGCCAAAAGTAACCAAGGTTCAACTAAAACAGGAGGGTATACACAGCCTACACAGGGCACACCTAAAGTACCAAGCTTGGGTAATAGGGAAGGCTGTGCCACTGGACCCCTACAGGACACCTACTACATTATACCACTCTACCAAGCCTAGGAGATGTAGCAACTCTACCTTTATACACAGAAACAAACATGGGGAAGCTGCCAAAATGAGGAGACAAAGGCACATGGCCCAGATGAAAGAACAGAACAAAACTTAAGAAAAAGAACTAAACAAAAAGGAGACAAGCAAGCTAAGTTCAAAGCACTTGTTATAAGGATGCTTATTGAACTTAGTGAGAACTTCAACAGCATTAAAAAATGGCATGGAAACCATATAAAAAAATCCAGTCAGAAACTCAGTATACACTAAAATAAAGAATAATTTACAAGGGATCAACAATAGAGTGGATGAAGATGAAAATCAAATCAATGATTTGGAATATAAGAAAGTAAAATACACCCAATCAGAACAAGAAAAAAAAAAGAATCCAAAAAACAAGTATAGTGTAAGGAGCCTCTGGATCAACTTCAACCATACCAAATTTGCATCATAAGGGTGCCAGAAGGAAAGAGAGAAAAAAAGAAATTGGAAACCTATTTGAAAAAGTAACGAAAGAAATCTTCTTTAGCTTCATGGAGGAAATAGACAGAAAGTGCAGACAGTCCCAAACAAAATGAACCCAAAGGGGCTCACCCCAAGGCACATTATAATTAAAACCAAACGTTAAAGACAAAGAGAAAACCTAAAAAGGCAGCAAGAGTAAAACAGTTAGTGATCTACAGAGAACCCCCATAAGACTATCAGCTGATTTCTCAATAAAAACTTTGCAGGTTAGAAGGGATTGGCAAGAAATGCTGAAAATGATGCAAAGCAATGACCTACAATCATGATTACTCTACTCAGCAAAGCTATCATTTAGAATCAAAGGAAAGATAAAGAGCTTCTCAGAAAAGAAAAAGCTAAAGGAATATATCACCGCCAAACCAGCATTACATGAAATGTTGAAGAAGAAAATAAAAAATATGAACAATGAAATGGCAACAAATACATATCTGTCAAAAATTGAATCTAAAAATAAATAAATAAATAATAAACAAGGAGAACCGTAACAGAATCACAGATACACAGAAAATTTTGATGGGAGGAGGAAGATGGCGGCAAGGTAGGAGGGAGTGGATTCCACTTCCGCCTAGTCACAGGAGAAAAACCTAGTCGATCTACAGAGGAACAGAGCAAACAGTCAATAGTACCCCAGAATATATGAAAATAAGAGACCAAGAATTGTAGTGGGCATTGAAAAACCAAATGGCAAGGACAGTGCTTCAGGACAATAAGGTCCCAGGGACCAGCATGGGGATCAGGGCAGCTGCGGCCCCAGGCCCGGCACCTGCTGGGTCTGCCACAGGGTTCTTGGCAGAGATCCTGGTCAATGGCTTCCTCCCCAGCCAAACAAGGCTTGAGCACCACTGGGAGAGACCTGGTTGCTTGAAGTCACAGAGAGGGGAATAAGGACTAAATGTAAAAAACACAGGGGCTGTGAGCACCCACAGAGTTGGATGCTGGCTGGGGAGAGTTGAGAGTGCAGCTGTGATGGGCCCAGACCCCAATAGTCGCAGTCTGGCTGGAGAATTGGGCTGTGCGAGAGGCCAGGCCACTGTACGGAGCAGCAGGCTTGAGTAGGAGGAATTTCTCAAAAAAAAAAGTGAAAAAAGAGACACTGTTTGGGGAATTCTCTTGCAGCAGTCACTCCAGCCTCCTCCCCACCCAGCTGGGCAGCACACCCCAGGTGGCTCACAAGGCCCTGCGCACCCCCACAGCCCTGGGATGAGTATGCACCCATTCCTGTGGGACCAGAGTCAGCAGGGCCAAGCTCATGAGCCCAAGACATGAGAGTGTGCACTGTGGAAGGTCCCAGCCCACAGCCATAACCCTGAGGAACGTGCACTCTAAGAAAGGCCTGGATCTCACACCCAAAGCCCCAGGGAGAGGTGCCAGGCTAGCCCTGGGGAGAGTGCCTTCAGTTGACTGAGTGTGGATCAGGAAAGGAGAAAAGTGAAACCAATCCCCCCTCAGGTTGTTGCAGCCCACAAGACCAGAAAAACTGGTTTGGCCAGTTTGAAACCAGCAAGAGGCTTTTTTTTTTTTAAGTAATTCTTTATTTTTTAATTTTTATTATTTTTTACCTCTCAATTCCTTCTTCCTCTCTCTTCTTCTTTCTTGTGTTATTCCTTCTTTCTTTCTTTCCAATTTTATCTCTTCTTCCTTCCTTCCTTCTTCTTATTCTTTTTTTTTAAATACCCACAAGTGAGACAAAAAAACTTGGAGCTGTGAAAAGACTGGAGTTGCACCCAAAGAAGGAGCTTCCCAACAGCTGAGACAGTGAGACAAATTTCACTTTGCTATTACAGAGAACCTGCAAGTTATTGCATATTTGTATTATTATCTTTTTCGTTATTCTTACATCCTTTATTTTAATAGTATTTTTGTATTCCTCTTCTTTCCGTTTGGTCTTCTTTGCCTGGCTGGTTAAATTGTATCATTTGACAGGTTTCCCCTGTTCTCTCTTTCATAGTGTCTTGCTAATTTATGGTCCTTCACTTGTGTTCCATTAGCACTCTATACAAGGTCCTATACTCCCTATTCTTGTTATCCAGATCACACAGATTCTGTCATATGATTGTTGCTTCAAAATTATTGTAAATAATAGCTGTCCCATACAATTATAAATACTACACGACACCCCTCCCAGATGTTAGCCCACTTCACAGTTTCCTGAACTCTATTACTGTACTGGTTAACTCTATTCTCTCACACACTACACCTATTTACTATCCTTTCCTCTCACCTTACCTTAGAATATGACCTCCCACAACCTTGCTGCTTTCTAGATCCAACTCACGATGCTTCCTTCCACAACAAGAGTCTTATCTTCTTTCCATCCTTTCTAAAAAGAGGCTAGTTGGGTGGAATATCACGGTTAACACTATACATACCCAAAGAATGTCCTCTCTCTTCTCTACCAGCTGTTACTGTAAATATCATAGAATACTCTCTTGCTGCCTTAAACCATTTTGTCTTCCTCCTCCAATTGAACACACAAAAGAGAAGGTGGAAGCTGTGAACACCAGGATACCCACTGGAAGAGGAAAACCAACAACAAGGAACCACCAACAGATGAGAATATAAGAAAGTGATGGAGGGAGTGGAAGCCACACTAACCTCAATCCAGGACCTATCTGGAAATACAACTAAACAGTAGAGACACTACCCAGTACAAACAACTGAACAAGAGCAAGAGAGAATCCTCAAAACCTTTTACACAAGGAAGAACCAGCTTCAACACAACCTGCCCACACCAGCACAACAAAATACAAGAGGCGGTGGACAGAGTGACCCTCAGTTTACCAGCTGGTGGGAAGGAACCACAAAATAAAGACCCAACAACAATCAACA
>PVIA01009533.1:0-60359 GCA_004024845.1 Tonatia bakeri
TACCCTTTTTTGTGTCCATGGGTCACATATGTAAGTCCTTTGGATACTCCCTTTCCTATACTGTGCTCTACATCCCCATGGCTCTTCTGTAACTATCTATTTGTACTTCTTAATACCCTCACCCCTCACCCATTCTCACACACACTGTCTCTCCCATCTCTTTACCTTTAACCTTTGGCATTTTAATTATGATGTGTTCTTGGTGTGGACCTCTTTGTATCCATCTTGTATGGGATTCTCTGCTTCCTGGACTTGTATGTCTATTTCTTTCACCAAATTAGGGAAGTTTTCTTTCATTATTTTTTCAAATAGATTTCCAATTTCTTGCTCTTTCTCTTCTCCTTCTGGCACCCCTGTGATGTGAATGGTGGATTGATTAAAGTTGTCTCACAGGCTGTTTTACACTATCCTCATTTTTTAAAATTCTCTTTTCTTCTTGTTGTTCTGGTTGGTTATTTTCTTCTTCCTTACATTCCAAATCATTGATTTGATTCTCCACTTCATCCACTCTACTGTTGTTTCCCTGTAAATTTTTCTTTATTTCAATTAGAGTATCCTTCATTTCTGACTGGATCTTTTTTATGCTGTTAAGGTCCTCACTAAGTTCTTTGAGCATCTTTGCAAACAGTGTTTTAAACTCTGCCTCTGATAGATTGCTTACCTCTATTTCATTTAGCTCAGTGCCTAGAGGTTTTTTTAAAAAAATATTTTATTTATTTATTTTTAGAGAGGGGAAAGGAAAGAGGGAGAGAGACATCAATGTGTGGTTGCCTCTCACACATCCCTACTGGGGACCTGGACTGCAACCCAGTCGTGTGCCCTAGACTGGGAGTCGAACTGGCAACCTTGTGGTTTGCAGCCCCGTGCTCAATCCAATGAGCCACACCATCCTGGGCTGTTTCTGGAGTTTCAGTCTGTTCTTTCATTTGGGCCATGTTTCTTCATCTCCTCATTTTGGCAGCTTGTGTTTATTTCCATGTATTAGGTAGAGCTGCTTTGATTCTGTGTCTTGGTAGTGTGACATAATGTAGTAGGTGTCCTGTAGGGTCAAGTGGCACAGCTTCCCCTATCACCCAAGCTGGGTACTCGAGGTGCACCCTTTGTGTGGGCTAAGTACTCCCTCCTCTTGTAGTTGAGCATTGGTTGCTGTCGGTAGATCAATGGGAAGGATTTACCCAGGCTAGTCAGCTGCAAGGATTGGCTGTAACTATTTACCACAAACCTCCACCTTCCTTGAAGGATCAGCTCTGCAGGAGCAAAGTGGTGCTGCTCTGATGTGGTCTGTAGCTCTCCACTGGGTGCACTGGCCCTGGAGTTTCCTGGGTGGTGCAGGCCAAGATCAGCCCTGACCTGTGTTTTGCCCAGGGCCACCCTGCTTGAGTTATAAGGCCATCTGAGATGGCTGCTACTTGTGCTGGGCTTGGAGATTTCCAGATGAATCCAAACTGTGAATCTAGGCCGCTAGTTCTGGGCCTGGGGCTCACTGAGGCCAGCTGCTGCATATTTGTTCATATAGAAAAGCAGCTTGGATGGGCTGGTGAGTTGGGTGGGGCAGAATCTCTGGGGATCTCCAAGGAAGGTTAAACAGTGTTAGCCAGGTTAATGGAATCTTAGATACACCACCAGTCTGCTGTCCCTGTGGGGAGAGGGCCCAGAAAAGGGACAATGGCCTGTGCTCACCCTGATCCCGGACACCTCAGCCTTCCCCTGCATGCCACTGGTGCTCCTCAAGCTATCTCCCCAGCACCGGAGCCCACAAGGAGTGAGTCTGAGTAGGTGAGTCCATATGTGGGTTCTTCAAGGGGAACTGCTTGGGGCTCCAGAAGTTTCTTCCACTGACTCAATTCCTACTAGTTTTTGCAACCAGAAGTTTTGGGGACTTATCTTCCTGGCCCTGAAACCCTGGGCTGGGGGTGCTGGTGTGGGGCTGGGACTCCTTGCCCCCAAGATATTCCTCCCTAATTTTTATCCACCATATGTGGATGTGGGACCAGTCCGTTTGGCGTCTGCACCCCTCCTACCAGTCCTGATGGATACGGTTTCTTTAATCTGTAGTTTTCTTTAATTCTGTAGTTGTCAGATTTCTATTCAACTTGATTTCTATTGGTTCTGAACAATGGTTGTTCTATATTTTAGGTGTAATTTTGTTGCTGTGCGAAGAGGTGAGCCATGTCTGTTTACACTGCCATCTTGACCGGAAGTGCCCCCCAGGATACATTTAAAAGTGAAGAAAGGGAGATATTAATACTTATTCAAGTAATACAGGCATAAATTGAGACTGTTGCAGGCAAAACAAGACACAGGGTCAACCCACCTACAGAGGATCTTAATCGAGCAAGTTGAAAAATAAATGCTATGTTAATTTTAATGAGACAATGAATCTACACAAATAATCAAATATAGTTAATCAAACTAAGTACCCTCCCTGTCCTACCTATAGCACTAGGTAGTGCAGAATGGAACCTAAAGGAATATAAAATAATTTCATGAGTCTATAAGAAACTTAAGGTCAAGATGCAAGCACAGAAGACACATACACATAAATAACTAATAAAGTATGATGGTGGCTTAGAAGTATTTAGTGCTATAGAACTAAGACAAGTTTCAGCCTTAAAGGGTAGGTAGCACTTAAGTCAAAATAAATTTTATTTAAAAAAAGATGTGGGCCCTGACCAGTGTGGCTGAGTTGGTTGAGTGTCATCCCACAAAGCGAGGGGTCATGGGTTCGACTCCTGGTCAGGCACATGCCTGGGCTGTGGGCCAGGTTCCCAGTTGGGAAGCATGCAAGAGGCAACCAGGCGATGTTTCTCTCGCACATAAGTTTCCCTCTCTTTCTTCCTGCCTTCTCCACTCTCTAAAAATAAATAAATAAAAATCTTTTTAAAAATTTTGTGAATTACCAATGGTTGTGGTCTATCAACAGACATATGCTGAAGAGACAAGAACGTATGTTTCTATGGTGAGGGGAAGAATTGATTAGAGGGATGTATTTCAAGCAATGTTTTGTTCTCTCCTTTCTAACTGCATATATTATCACCCCATTAGAACAAGGAAAAAGGTCTCTAAACATGACAAAGGTATACATTATTCTATAATTGTGCTTAGGGTTCTAATAAGATGCTGCATTTAATCAACAATACTTAAAGAAAAAAGAAGCAGGAAAAGAAGACTGGATTACAGATAACATGAGAAGATATTTTTTAAACCCTCCAAATGTGTTAGGATCTACTAATTCTATGACAGAAACTAAATGAAGTTACTCTGGGAAGGAAGCAAATTTTGAAGAAAAATAGCAGCCATTTAGAGCACATTGACTCAATATTGCCACTTCATTGCATTTTATATACCACCCCAACTGGAAAGCAGCCATGGTTTGTACTTGCCTAATTGCACTTAAGACTTGTCTTGTTAGATGTGAGAATTCCCAAGTTCTAATAAGCTGAGTTCAGTTGGTGAAGAGTCCTGGGCGGAGACTGGAGGGGGAAGGAGTGTGAGATCCCCATACTGGTTCTCTTAAGTCCTGTCCCGTGAGGTCCTCTGCTCCTCCCAACTCTCTCTCTCTCTCTCTCTCTCCCTCCCTCCCTCCCTCCCTCTGCTGGTTTTATTTTTGCCCCCTCCCTCACCTTCTCCCTTCAGAACCTGAGGGTGGTAATAGTTGTGCTGATATTGCCTTGGGTTCCTGCACAATCCCTCTTTACCCACACCTTTGAAATTAATCCCTTTTGTAAATAAACTCCCATAGGATTATCCTAATTCAAATGTGCCATCTGTTTACTCTTGGGACCCTAACTGATACAGTCCCTCATAGTACCCAGTACTTTAGTAGGTGCTAACAAATATTTGTTAAATAATTAATAAATGAATAAATGGGGAGCAGGTGCTTCTGTTTCATCTTGTCTCCCCTGACAATTACTTGGGCAGAGGTGAGATTTTTTTTTTATAAAGGCCATGAAAATTGGTATATTCTCAGTTTGTTTTTATTGTATAACTTGATATAGTCAGAAAATCTATTTCTAGCTTAAAATGTTAAATAGCATGTCTCATTGTATGATAAATCTACTTTTTTTGTGTCACCACAGTAATTAAGTATATTATTTTCTGCACTCTAAATAAAAGCATGTAAAGGTGACAGCAAGGGACACTTTAATTTAAAAAAAATTTAAGTTATACAATATAAGTGATGTGTGTGTCACTGAGTAAATTTAATATTAAAGGAGAAGAAAAAAAGATAGTTTCCCTCTCATTTCAAAACCTCTGATATTTTCTTGCACTTTCTTTCATAGTCATTATTCTGATTTCTGTCCCTGACAATTGTCACAATGAATGCTTCTGAGCATAGGGCAAGACAAACCCTGGGGTGTAATACACTAAATTTTAACTTTAGTCTTATTACCTCTTTTAGTTTTGCCTTCTTTTTGTTCATCCTGATTTCTGCTTTGTTTTCATTTGTTTATGGTGTGTGTGTGTGTGTGTTTTCAACATGGCCATATAAAAAAGAGAGAGAGACAAATTTCTTACCTGCAAACATACTCATCTGACAACATTCTTTCTAGATTACCAGCTTTCTCACAGAAGCAAGATATCCATAGCTAACTTCCCTACAAAGGACAATCAAACTTTCTTCTCTTTCTATAAATGATTCTCTCAGTCCTCTTATTTTCTGGAGGACAAGAAGAAAGGAGAGCATTAGCATACATTTTGTCCCTTTCTACTAGAGCGTCTATAAACTTAATGAAAAAAAATGTCTGTTAGAAAGAATAAATATGTCCATGCATATTCCCTTTACCAAGGAATTTGAATATAATGAGTATATGAAAAGTGATGAAAGATCAGTAATACTGTGTTAATAGGCCAAAGGGCAAAGGAATGGTGCCCATTTTAGCAAGTACAGAAAAGAAAAATGGAAGAGGGAATATAGACTCACTCTCATATGAGGATTAGAAGATTAAAGCAGAGTTCAGTCTCGAAGGAACCGTTGGCAGAACATCTTTCTGGTGGATCCGAAGTGAGTCACACCATAAATCCCTTGGATGGTTATCTGACTGGGCACAATGGGCGTGGCTGCCATTATTTGACTGGACAGGATCCCTACTGCTTTCTAAATTGGGACCTTCGGACATGGTGTTTTTGGAAAAGTTTCTTTCAAATTATTGCCTGGGCTTGTCAGGGCTTGTCTCAAAGCAGTCAAACAACTGTCTTCAATGTGTTTTTTCCTCCATCCAGCTGTTCTCAGCCTTGGTGAGACCGGCTGCACCCCTAGTCTGGTCTAGATGGTGAGGGGGATAGCACGCAGAGGGCTCAGACCATTTCAACCGAAACAGCCCGCTTCAGTGACGGTGTGTTAGGTTGTTTTCTTCCAATAAATATGGCATTCTTAAGTATGTTTTTCTCAAAAAATTGTTGTTAGCAATCGCCAAAGAGAAGTGCAATCATAATTATCTTCGTATCAATTTTCTTGTGAATTCCATAAATCAGGGATGAGTTACCATCACTCTAGTATGTTTGAATTTCCTATATTTCCCTGATTTCAAGCCACTTAAACTTAATTTTTGACTTGGTCCATTCACTGAAAAAACTTCAGGAAGTCTAGAAGCCTCAGATTTATCAGCAGATGACAGGACAATATGAATGCTTTATTGCATATAAATTACACTTATTACATTTTATGCATAGTTTAGAGTGTACATCAAACTTTAAGGATTCCAGAGGGGCAAAGGCATTTTTCTTAACTTTTTATCCATTTTCATATATCTTGCAGAAAAAGAGCGATTTCTTTCAGAAAAATCAATTTAAATGGGCCCTTCCTTCAGTTGGAAAAACTGTGTGAAATAGAGAAAATCATTTGGTTAATTGGAATACTTTCTGGGGACTCTCTGGGAAAAGGCAGGGACATAAAGCTGAGATTTAGGGAAGAACACAAAAACAAAACCCATCCCTAACCATTATGTGATGATGACCCGTGAGTGAGCGCAATGAGAAATGTAATCCAAAACTGCACAGCAAAAGCCAGCACCATAAGGAAAACCATGGAACTAACCACTGCTGGGAGTGGGAGCTTCTTTGTGTACTTTTAGTCCAAGAACCCATGAAGTTTGTACCCCTACCTTCCCCCATGGCTCTCTGGGAGGCATCTTGGGGGTTAGTGTGATTATCAAGCTATCTGGAGCACAAATCAACTTCGGGCACCCAGCCCTGAAGCTGATAGAGGGGCTGTTCACTGTCTGACTGTGGTGCATCCTGCTTCTCCCAGCTCTACCAAGTGTCCTGTCCTCAAATTGAAATGCCGCTTTAGGAATGAGGAGCAGAAATAGCATGTGGAGGGGTGGAGACAGCTCTCTCTGAAGAGCTTTTTGTCTGGTGATTCTGTGACTAAAGATAATATTTGTTTATCTTGTATGTTTAACTTGTGTCTTGTAATCCAGAGAGCTGGGGGGAAAATGTGGAATTATAAGTAAGTTAGTGAACAAACCCATAGTATAGGGTATAATTTCTAGGCATGGGAAGGGCAGGAAGAACAAAATCAGCAGTTAGGATAGAGTGTATTTTTTTCTGTGCTCTCTCCGACCCTTCCAGTAGGATAATTTTACAATTAAAGTGCTGATTACACAGCAGTGTTTGATATAAAGTTCTGTTGCATTACTCACAGAAGCAACTTTACTTCAAATATTTTCTTACTTACAACTCTCAATTCTTGCATAGTTAAATGATGAAAAAAAAAAAAGTAAAACAAAAAGTCTTCCAGAAGCAGTCAAGTGCTGGAAAACCCAAGGCTGCAGAAAACTGAGAAGGCTTTGAAATGTTAACATCATCCAGTCACCAAAACAGGGTTGCAGAAACTCTGAATTTACCAGGTACTGTCATGGAGAGTCGGGTGACCACGAGAGAAACGACGCTCTATCTCCGCCACGTATTTCCTTCACAGTGAGATCAGCTTCTCCTCCTTCCCTCCTTCCAAGCTCGGCTCAATATCACTGAAGTACAGCCAACAGCAAGTTAGCAAACCAGCAGGGGAGCAAATTGATTATACAGCTAACTGTGGAAAAACTGAAATTCTTTATTAAGGGCAAATGAAATACAGTTAATTTATGCTTCAACGGAGCCTTTTCCCACGTGGCATTTACTCTACTGGTTCTTTGACTTTGCTGTGAAGCTGTAACTCAGCCAAAAAATGACAGAAGCTTTACTGATTTAAAAATAAGGCAGGTTTTGAGCTTTTTTTCCCCCTTGCATGATGATTTTTCCAGCTACAATTACTGTAACTCACTCATTATGGAGGATAACATGGCAGGCAAACAGGCAAGAAAAAAAGTGCGGTAAAACAGTTGGCAGGATGTAAATTGGAAGTCTTTGCCATCTAATTTTAAACAGTATTTATAGCATGCACCCATAATACAGCATTCAACGTCTCACACAGAATCTCTTAAGTAGTAGAAACATTTACTGAAGTTGTTAGCAAAACTAGTGGACACTAATAAGTGAAAGAAATTTATAAAACACTAAACTCCAAGATTAAAAGGTAGAATCAAGATTAGGTCCGTAGGTATAATTTTGAACTTAAAGAATCTAATGCTTTCCCACAACCACATCAAAATTACAACTAAACTGCAGAGCAACCATCATTCTGAACTGCTTGAAATCTGGCTGAGTGGAAGTCCTACTACTAGAGATCAACAAAGAAGCCACATAGAGACTGGTGGGAGGGGCAGAGACGTGGAATGGGCTGGTCCCACGCGCATGTGTGACGAATAAAAATCAGAAAGGATATCTCAGCTATGGAGGCTCCCTGAGGAGTGAGGGCTCCCAGCCCCACACCAGGACCCCCAGCCCAGGGTTCTAGTGCCAGGAAGAGAACTCCTCATACCTTCTGGCTATAAATACCAGCAGGGATGGAGGCTGAGGGAGGTGAAGGGCTTCTGGAGTCCCAGGCATTTCTTCTTAAAGGGCCGGCACATGAATTTACTTGGCTTCACGCCTTCTGAGCTCCAGCACTGGGACAGCAGCTTGAAAGAAAATAGGAACATACGGGGAGGAACTGAATTATCTGGCACCAGGGTGAGAGTTGGGGGTGGGGGCAGCTTTCTTCCAGACAAAAGTACTGGCAGAGGCCATTGTTCCTTTGCAGAGGTCCCCCACCCCCAGGCTGCCACCAGCCTGGCTCACACTGTTTGCCCTACCCTGGTGATTTCCTAAGACCCCATCCCACCCAATTTTGGGCCCACCCGAGCTGTTTCTACTGGCTTTTCTGTTCAAATGGCCTATCTTGGCTCACACTTCAGACTTTCCTAAAATCTCTCAAACAAGCATCATCTGGCCTCAGTGCCTCCCTTACCTCACACTAAGTGTCCCCAGGCCTGGCACTAGCAGCAGCCAGACTTGGTTTTCAACATGGCCTCTCCTGGGCACCTCCAAGCCCAGTACAACAAGTAGCCATCTGTCGATCACTTTGTAACTCATGCCCGGTGGCCCTGGGAAGAACACAGGCAGCAGCTGGCCTTGTCCTGCACCTCCCAGGAGGCCCCAGAAACAGCACACCCAGTGGACAGCTCCAGACTACATTGAAGCACCACCCAACCATCTCCACAAGTGACACACTCAAGGAGCAAACTCAGTGGGCACCAGAGCCCTGCTGAAGTAAGTCCTGTTCTGTGGGGTGGAAGCTTATACAGTTGATCCTCCACGGTAGTCCTAGCCACTGCTTGCAGCTGATCTGCCTGGGGGTAAATCCCTCCCTTTGATGAGCCAACAGCAATCAAGGGACAGCCATAATAGGAGAGTGTACATAGCTTGCATGAAGGTGCACCTAGATTGCCCAGCCTGGGTGACCGGAGAGGCTGTGCCACTGGAGCCTGCAGAACACCTACCATGTAAGGCCATTCCACCAAGCCCAGGAACGTAGCAGCTCTACTTGTTACACAGAAACAAACACAGGGAGGCTGCCAAAATGAGGAGAGAAAGAACATGTCCCAAATAAAAGAACAGAACAAAACTTTAGAAAATGAACTAAACAAAATGGAGACAAGGGATGCTCAAGGAACTTAAGGGAAGAGCAGATGAACTTAGATAGAACTTCAATAGCATAATAATGGACATGGCAACCATAAAAAGGGACCAGGCAGAAATGAAGGATAATTTACAGGGAACCAACAGTAAAGTAGATGAAAACAAGAATCAAAGCAACGATTTGGAATATAAGAAGGCAAAAACCACCCAAAAAGAATAACAAAAAGAAAAAAGAATCCCCCCCACCAAAGAAAATATATAGTGTGAGGAGCCTGTGGGACAATTTAAAGCCTATTGACATTAGCATCATGGGGATGCTGGAAGAAGAGAGAGAGAAAGAAAATGAAAACCTATTTGGAAAAAATAATGACAGAAAAATTGCTGGCATAAGAACAGGCTTATAGGTCAATGCAATAGAACAGAGAAACCAGGAATAAACCCACACCTTTATGTTCAATTAATATTTGACAAAGAGGCAAGAACATACAATGGAGTAAGGATAGTCTCTTCAATAAATGGAGTTAGGAAAATTGGACAGGTACATGCAAAAAAAAATGAATCTAGGCCACCAATTTATAGCACACATAAGAATAAACTCAAAATGGATAAAACTTAAACAAAGGTCATGAAACCATAAAAATCCTAGAAGAAAACATAGGCTACAGAATCTCAGACATCTCTTGTGGTAATATTTCTGCCAATTTATCTCCCAGGTCAAGAAAAACAAAGGAAAAAACAAACAAATGGGACTATTTCAAACTATGAAGCCTCTGCACAGAAAAAAAACCATCAACAAAAAGACAACCCACTTTGTGGGAGAACATATTCACCAATGATACATCTGATAAAAGGTTAAATACACATATGTTTGTTTATATATAAAGAACTTACACAAGTCAACACCAGGAAAATAAATAATCCTATTAAAAATGGGAAAGGACCTGAACAGGCACTTCTCCAAAGAGGACATACCCATAGACATATGAGAAGATGCTCAACATCACTAATCATCAGAGAAATGCAAGTTAAAACCACAATGAGATATCATGTCACACATACCAGAATGACTACCATCATAAATCAACAAACAAGTGCTGAGAAGGATGTGAAGAAAAGATAACCCTACTGCATTATTGGTGGGAATGTAGACTGGTGCAGTCATTGTCAAAAACAATATGGAGTTTTCTCAAAAAATTAAAAATGGAACTGAACTGCCTTTTGCTCCAGTGATCCCACTTTTGCAAATATACCCTAAGAATCCCAGAACACCAATTGGAAGGTGTATGTGCACCCCTATGTTCATAGCAGTGTCATTTACAATAGCCAACATCTGGAAGCAGCCCATGTGCACATGGGTAGATGAGTGGATAAAAAAGCTGTGATACATTTACATAATGGAATACTATGCAGCCATAAAAAGAGGAACCTCTTACCTTTTTCAACAGCATGGATGCACCTGGAGATTATTATGCTAAGTGAAATAAGCCAGTTAGAGAAAGACAAATACCATATGATTTCACTTATATGTGGACTCTAATGAACAAAATCAACTGACGAAATAGAAACAGAGGCATGGACAGCTTTCAGAGGGGCGGGGGGGATGAGGGAACTGGATGAAAGAAGGTGAAGGGATTAGCCAAAGAACATATATGTATAACCACAGACACAAGTGTGTGGTGATGGTCAAAGGGAAGGGGGAGGGCAAGGGCGGAGTGGAGGTGGGCAAAAGCAGGTGGGGAAATGAGGACATCTGTAATAGTGTCAACAATAAAAATAAAGTTAAAAAAATCTAATGCTGAGGTTCCCCTTCAGAATTAATATTGTAAAAATAATATTAATGATTTACACACATAAATAAAACATTTTAAAGATCTGTGTTATATATTTCATCATATCAAGTCTTAAAAATAGCTCCAGGTTCAGAAAAAATTGCTGTTTTTAAAAACTTCTTATTTTGAGATAATTGTGGATTCTCATATAGTTGTAAGAGATAATACAGAGAGAGTCCATGTGACTATTGCCTGGTTTCCCTCCATGGTAACTTCTTGCATAATTATGGTACAATCTCACAACCAGGAAATTAACATGGATATAATCCAGAAATCTTTCTCAGTTTTAAGTCTGTGTGTGTTTATGTACTTAGTTCTGTGCAATTTCGCATGTATAGGTTTATGTGACCACCACCAGTCAAAATACAAAGCAGTTCCATGACAAAGAGCTCTCGTGCTATCCTTTTACAAACACAGTCATCCCCCTCCTCCGCTCCCTCTCCCCGGCAACTGCTAATCTCTTTGTTATATATAAGTGGACTCATATACTATATAACCTTTTAGATTGACTTTTTTCACTCAGCATGATTGCTTGAGATTCATCCAGGTTGTGTGTATCAACGGTTTGTTCCTTTGTATCACTGAGTAATATTCCATGGTATGCATAGACCACAAGCATTATCCATCTCAAGAACGATTTGATCTGCTATTTGTGAATAATTTAACATGGCCCTGAATGCAAATATGCATTGAGCACATGCTCAGTCTTAATACTGTGCCAGGCACCATGCCAGATAGACAAATTGAGCAGAGTTGCCCTATAAGTATAGTGAGTTGGGGCAATTGTTCAACAGGCTAGGGTGGTGTTAAAAGTGATCCAGAGTATAAAGACCCCTCCACCCCCAGAGTTGGCTGGCTGGCAACAAAGATCCCTTTCTCCAGCCTCAGTCTATAGGATGAACTTCTGTAATATTTTCTCTTCTTTGCAAATTAAGGCTACTCAGAAAAGGACACATATTGAACTCTGTATCTATTTAGACCAGTTTATTCACTCATTAATTCATTTAAAACATTTATTAAGCACCTACTGTATATCAGGAATTGTACTAAACTTTGGAAATGCATGGATAACTGAACTCTGGCCCTGACCTCAAGGGGTCCAAAGTCCATGAGGAAATATAACTGACTTTGCCTTTAAGGATTTTACAGTTCAGTTATGTACTGGACACAGAGTCATATAAGTAGCTCAATAAGGTCTTGAATGGTTAGAATCATCTGTAAAGTAGATTTCCAAGAGAGTGGGTAAAAGCAAAGGCAGGAAAAAAGTCTCCATTTACATTTAGGAAGCAGGAAAAAGATAAGAGTTTGTATGGACAATTAGTGAGTGGTGACATTATAAAGTGGCTTTGATCAGTTGTGGTCTTCAATGCCAGGCCTGTTTTGGCCTTTGGAATTTTGGTAATTAAAAGGTAAGGAAATCTTCTCAATATGAGACTAATATGATAACAACTTTACTTTAGAATAATTAATCCAGTAATGTGAACTTTACATCAAAGATAAGAGAATAAGTAAGAATTCAAAAACTTACATTAAAAAAAAAACCTTAATCTTGTCCATGGGGGGGGGAATAAAACCTCTTTGGTGGAAAATAAGAAGCTTCCAGGACCCCTAGGTAGATTTACCTCCTCATCTTTCACAGTGATAAGATGAGTAATTTAGTTTATGCCCTACAGAAGTAACAGCTTCCCTAAACGGTAATTGCATAGATTAAGGGCTAAATTAGTAGAAAGATATGGAAACCAGAAAAAGGATGAATTACCAAGAGTTCAGTGAATTGAGTAGGGATTTTTGGAGGTGTTCAGACTTGAACTGAGCATGAACAGAAGAGCATACACATGCACAAATGGAGAGGAGGGAGCAAGACCCTCCAGGCAGGAGGCACCACAAGCCAAAGGAGCAGAGAGAGCCTGCACAGGCCGGACTCACGGAGCTATGCACAGAGCAGCTTGCCTGAGGCTGAATGTTCACATCCTTGAAGAAATTACAAAAATACTTAGAAGTATCCAGAAAATTACTGCTGTCTAAAGATAGTGATTCCTTTAACATAAAGAATGAACAGAAGACTATATTATCCCTATTATAAAATGTTTATGTCTTTTGAGGAAAGCTTAACAATTTTATATTTATTATGTATTTGCTAGTAAAAATAATTTTCAAGCTTTTTAATAGAATGGACCATGTAAGGGTGCTCATGCATAAATGCCCCCTCTTGAGTCAGTCTCACTGTTTTTACCAGGGGGGCACTAAGATAATAAAATGTGGGACATTGGAATCCTGTCTCTGATCATCTTACCACTTTGGTAGCGCTGTGTCGGGCATAACAATGGCTCCAAAAAGGTATGAAGAGAGCCGTTCCTACCACAAGGCAAGTTGGAAGCATTCTTCAGCAGAAGGAACAGGGCATACTGGTCATTAGACTTCAGGGGAAAGAAAAACGTGTTGGTATGTCAGGACTGCAACATTCTAGGACCCTTTATGTAAAACAGAAGTCAGGAGCTGTTGACAAAGCATTATTACAAGAAAATATATGCTAAGAGGGAAAATCTGTTTCACAATCAAAAATGTGCTACTTAAGTTAGTAAAACTTTCTAAGCCAAGAAATTTTCCTTTTTGTGCAAATAAAGGCTTCTTGAAATTAATAATGAGCCAAGGAAACCAAGCACTTAAAAATATGCGAAAGGTTAATATGCAAGAATGATGACTATTTTCATCACTGATAAGGTTTGAACAAGGGTAAAAATAAGATTTCAGTATGTTGCTTGGGGGATTTATGAGTATATACATGCAAGTGAGGCCTAAGATACCTAAGAAAATTGGTAAAAGTTCTCTTTCTCCTTAGAAACAGACTTCCATCTATTTGGGTTGGCTTAAATGGAACGGTACCTGAATTCGTGGACTAGACCCATGGGTCTCAGCTTTAATGGGAATAGTAGTCACCTGGGGATCCAGTTAAAATGGTGAGTGTGAGAAGGTATCTGAGATATTATATTTATAGTAAGATGGTTTGGAAACAACAAAGAGCAACACTTCAAATTCGTCTCTCAGGGACTCTTCCACTTGAGTGTTTGGCAAGATTGCTTTCTTGACTTGTCTTAATTCTGAAGTCCTCAGGACAAAGCTTATTGGGACTCCAGGGGCACCTAAGTGAGTTGGAGTCAGGGCTGAAGAGTAACACAGCACGAGGCAGACACTCTGAGGGGCAAACTCTGAACACCAAATTACAGTGTTAGAATGAATGGAGTTCACTCAGGTGGATCCAGGAGGCCATACCTTAAGCGCAGGACAGCAGTCTCTAAGTAGAGAGATAGCTTCCGTCCAGCTGGATCAGGAATGTGGGTTGGAAGCCCTTCTTCTGGGGTTTGTATCTCCCTGGGAGTCTCTCTGTTGTTACTATACTTACCATACCATCTTGGCATTTTCCGCTCACTGAGTCTTCTGTCCACACTAGACAGTGTACTTCCTGAGGCAGAGTCATGTCTTTTATTCACACAGAACTTGCTGTAAATATTTGCTGAGTGAATAAATGAAGGATGAGGTATCATGTCTCCATCTGTGCTATTTGCTGGAATCTCTTTCCCACCTCTCTGATAGATTAGATCCACATTTTGTATGTCTCAGCTCAAGGGTCATCTCTTCCCCGAAGGTTTTACCTGGTCCTCCTTTCCCGAGCCAGGCAGTGTTGCCCACTGCCCCCTTCTCGAATGTCACCACTGTACCTTGTGTATGTCCCCATTACCTCATCATGTGTTTATGAGCTCCTTAAGGACAGGGCATGTGTTAGTCTTGACCTCCTAGCACTTGGCACAGTGTGTGGCACATAGTGCGTAGCACTCCATGCGTTACTCAGCATAGCAAAAGCCACGCAAAATTAGTAATTCAGATCACAGGTAAAAGCAAAAGCAGTATTTTATATTGCAATAGTCCTTTTCATTATAGGATATTAAAATATAAACCATTTAACGAATAATGCTTATTAAACTTTGTTAAAGAGGTAACCATTACACTACTTATTTAACAGAGAGGCGGTCTTAGAGAAGGAGTATGAGCCCTTAGAAGAAGACTTAGGTAGAAGCCCAAACTTCTGGATGGAAAGAGGCAACAGAGAAAATCATTTAAATTTAGGGCCTACATAATGCCCTCTATTCAGAGATTCTGAAACATCTCCGTGGCTGAATTTCCAGCCCTCACCCTGGTGTTTGGTATCAGATAGACTTAGTCTTAAGTAGAGATTTTAAACAAATTTTAATACCAGGGGAAAAAATCTAAAACTGGAAAAAACCCTTTGCCCTAACTTCTAGAAGTCAGTATTATTTACTCCTAGATCAAGGTCTTTATTAAAATGGATACTTTTTTTAAACAAATGTAACTTCAATGGCAATGAGTACTCAATATAAAACTCCCCTATCAGGCCAAGTCAATCTCTTTAAAATTTTCCCAACAGTCACAATTTATAAAACATGTAAGCCAAACTCAATAAATCAAGTAAATAGCATTGCATAATGGAGGCTTAAATATAGAACAAGACAAGCCAGAAAGGTTCAATTAAGTAAATGCTGTACATATGTCTAGCTTTGGTGAGGTCAGGATAATATATTGGGTTATTTTAGTATAAAGGCAAATAAAATAAAATAATGTAATGACTAAATAAAAGAGAGGAAGAAAAAATGAATACTTTAGGAAAATATAATGGACAAAAGAATCCTAGAATAAACTAGAGTTTTGAATTCCAATATACTCTTAACAGAAACTCTTAAATTCAAAAATAGGATACTGGAAAACTCTGATAACAATACAGAAATGGAGTGAAATTCTCTGAACAAAGAGAAAGTAGTATTGCAATTATGATTTTGAAATCCTAAATTACTTTCACATAATTAATATATATCAAAAGCAGAGTGTCCATATATAATGTAAAGTTACCATGGTGATATTAAGCTATTAAACAAGTATATAAAATGATTAGGTGGAAAATGAAAAATTCATATAATTACTCAGATGTTTTATCTACAGGATTGCAAAATTATATTTCCAGCTATATGGGTGAATTAGTGAACATACCTTTTTCCTATAAGTGTTTGATTCTGGCTAACGTTTTCTACATCTTTGCAGTAGAAGGGGTACTAGAAACAACTTACAGAAAATATAACTGTTATATGCATCACAGTACAATATCCATGAGCATATGTTAATAATCATTATGCCATCAAATTAATCATGATTAACTTTTTTCTAATATTATTTACTGCATATTTATTAATTTTATTCTTCACTACTGCTTACTAGCAGGAAAAAACAAATACTCTAACAATCTTCAAATGTTTAACATATATCAGAGAAAAATTTTAAGCAGAAAAATCTATCCACTAATACAATTTTCATGCATTGGGAAAATACAGCCATTACTTAATTTTACCAAAAAATTACCTCCATACAACTTGTTCATTATCATCATCTCAGAACATAAATTCGAGGATTATTTCTTCAGTCAAACCAGATTTTTCACCAGTTTCCAAACACCTTGTGCTTTTTCACCTCTTGGTTTTCCTTGGCTCATATTAATTTCTTTCTTCATTCAACAACTGGTTATTAAGTACCTGTTGGTATCAGACATCGTGCTAGACACAAGCAGTACAAAGCTAAAAACATACACACTTCCTGGAGCTTATGCTCCACTGAGGTGGGTCATTTTCCTTGAGGTAGACATTCATCAAGTGAGGGTGTGAACGAATGGTATGGAGCCTGTTTTGGAGATTTTATTTCATCAAGGAGGTCAGGGAAGGCTCCCCTGAGGAGGTGGCACTTGAGCTGCTCTAAAGGATGATTAGGAACTAGCCATGTGAGCAGGTGGTAGAAGTATTCCAGGCAGAGGGAATAGCATTATGTAGAAATCATAGGCTAGGAGAGAGGGTAGGAGGAAGTGAGACAGGCCAGCATAGATGGACCACAGAGAAGATGGAAGTGCGTTCTGGCAAGGCTACTCAGAGACAGCAGGGCCAGACCGTGCCCCTTACGAGGGCCAAAGGCCTTGCAAACCAGCTAAGAAGTTTTATCATATCCTAAAATGTTCCTCCCCACCCCGTGATGGGTGTCTTCAAAATCCTATGTGGCGTTTTTCAAACACCACTTTTTCTAAGATGCCTTTACCAGTTCTTTCAGCCAAATATGCCGTTCCCTCCTCCATGCCCCAGAGCAGTCTGATCACACGCGTGTTGTCTCCTTTCTCCCATTCTGCCTTGTATGGTGGTTGTGTTTATACAGCACATGCCCGTCCCCCTTGTGCGTTACGTCATGGCAGGGGTATGAGTTTACTCACCTCCGTATTCCATACATACGCAGTAAGTGATCAATGAATGTTTTGAGTGGATTAATTTCAATCAGTGCTTTAGGTTCTGATTAGGTTCAGCAGTTTCTGTCCCTGCTTCTTCATTATCAAAACTGATAGTTAATACTGACATAGCATTGACTGTGCACAAGGGTTGAACAATCTAAGGTAAACAGTGAAAGGTATGGCAAACTCTTGTTATCGCTAATGCAAACTGGAGACACAGCTCGGAGATGTGATAAACACGAGGCAACTGACAGTTCAGTGTCCACCGTGTAGTAGAAGAGGACTAACAGTTGCATGTTGTGAAATTTCCTGGGGACACTATGTGACCCTGAAATACTCCTGACCTCTAAAGGCAGATGCTCACTGTATCCCTGACCAACTTCCACACAGATGATGAACAGTGGTTATCTAACACTGAATGGCTGGACAAATTTTAAAAATTAATTAAAGAGTCTACCAGATAATTCTGTTTTTATCTGGAATTTTGATAATGGTTACAAATAATCGTTGGGTAAAAATATGAAACATGCAAATAAAATCAGAGTCTCTAAAGACTAGTTGTTAGTTTTTGAGAAAAGATACATTTATTTCTTTTAAAGTGTGGCTTTAATAAACACCCTTCAATGAAATTGGTATGAAGTTAAGTATATTCTTATATACTAAAGAGAGGAAAATTTATAATGAATAATATTAATAATAAAATGTTCTCTAATTACAAGCAGCAAAAGTTTTTGACACAAAGTGACCATTCACAACCACCGGTCTAACAGGTAAAATAAAAATAGACCCAAGCATTAGAAGAAGGATAGAAACATGTATATAGAGTAGTAAAAGACTAATACTTAATGTTTCTGTGCTGGGCTGGCTAGGTACTTTCCCATGTAAAAATTTCTTTAATCTTCACAGTATTCCTATGAGGGCGGTATTACTGTTCTCTCCATTTTACAGAGAGAAAACTGAGGCACAGAGTTCAGTTTGCACAAGATAGCACAGCTAATAGGCAGTATAGCCAGGATTTGTAGCCAGGTGGAATGGGCTGTATTCTCAAAGTGGGTGAATATTGGTTCTTAGGGGTGAAAAAATCTTAAACATTACCATGGTTGGTGGCCCTCCAGGGTCCACAGTAAATAATCAGACATATAGTAGATCAATGGTGTTAAAAGTTCATGGAAGAAGTGGATTGGTTGAAAAAATACGTCTGCAAATTCTCCCAGTGTTGGGCAATAATGAAAAAATTGTTGAGGGACACTAGAGATTGTGGCCTTAACCATTTAACAATGTCTTTCGATCTTTGTGCTGTGTTTTTCTTTTCTCACGGAACAAATTGCAGGGCAAACTCTCACGTGGCATGAATAATGTGGATTCATGAGCTGCATAACAGTGTTGATTCGCAGCCCGCTGCAATGCATCCATTTCTGAAATAGCTAGATTAGCTATCTCCAATTAATCAATTACATATTTATCAAATAAAACGTACTTTACTGTATATACATTTTACCTCTGTTGGTATTCTTTTAGTTACATAACTATGTGTTCTATGACCAAAGATACTTCTAGGGACATTTATCAGCAGCACAGTTTATCCTGGCACCCCCCTACTATCCTGGAACTCTTCAGTCCCCTCACCCCGTAGTTCTCTGTCTTTTCATCTCTCCCCTCTTACTCATTCACTCATTAGACCCATAAACATTTACTGAGTATCCTGTGCAATTTCATCCACTCCTGTGATTTTAATGACAACATGTATGCTAATGAGTCTCATTTGTTTAATGAATCTGAAATCTTTAATCCTAGCAAAGATTTCTCCCCTGAGGTTCCAAGGAACCAGGCTGTCTAGTGGATATTTTGTCTTCAAGTCTGGCAAAACCCTTCAAACTCAACAAATCCAACAGGCAAGACTCTTGTCTTCCACAGGTCCTTTTCTTCCTGGTTCCTCCTTTCAAGGGGTGGCAACCTCATGCCCCTCAGCCAAGCCAGAAACCTGGAAAACTTCTATCACCAATCACCTTTAGTCACTGACCAAGCCTTGACAATTATGCTTCCTTAACATTTCTCAGGCTCTTTTCTAGTCCAGCCATGGCTCCTGAATTCACATTCCTGTCACTTGTGCCTGGAAAATTGCTCCCTGCTTTGAAAGCCTTGAAGAGATGTCCACGGCTTAAAGAATGTAGACCCTCTGTGATCGGACCTCAGACTACCTGTGTGTGTTAGGCACACCCTCCCATCACCACTGACATTCTAAGCTTTTGAGGCTTGTAGCTTATGTTTAACATTGTTAAATGTCTAAATCCAGAAGCCCTAACTTGGCATGTATGAATCTACCAAAGCCACCTTTGATACACAGGTTGGAAAACATGGCCTTTATTTGTTTTACTGAAAAATGGATTCTCACCTAAAGTGAACTCTCCTCTCTCACTTCTTAAAGTATGTTCTTCTTGACAACAAGGACATTAGACAATATGTACTGGTGTCACCTCTGCAGTGCCCTGCATACTGTAGGTACTCAGTAAATATATTGCGACAAAATCACTGTTAACTATTATTTTACAGACTTGCATGTTCTTTCTCTTGGAAATAGAATTAAGTTATGAGACCACAGTATTTCTTATTCATATAATTTGATGGGAGGAAAGATAAAATAAACTATAAATTCAATTTGCAGACTTACTTATTGAGGAAATTGAGATATTACTAACTAAAATATAGATATCTGGTCCAGCTTTTTCAAAGACAAGTATATAAAAAATATAGCTATTGTTAAAACCAGTTTATAACATGCTTTCTCAGTCTATCTAATGTAATTATAGCTTGTAATCAACATATAAACAGCAGAATACCGAAGCAACACATACATCTCTGAATGAAATTGATGAGAATAAGATGTTTTTGTTCCAATTCGGGATATTAATCAAAACATAGATTTTAATTTCAGAAGAAAGAAAGTACAGTGATTCATAGTTATCTACTAGTTTGAAGTATGTTCACTAAATCTAAACTCATCAGAGGAGATAGAAATACAAATAAAATATGAAATTACCATTAAAGAATTTATATTATAATTTTACATCTTGAGAGTCCAGCATTTCTTTTGCTTCTGTGAGTGAATCCCAAGATTTTCTGCATTCAAAGGTATGAACTTTTCTTGGTATAGTTTTGGTCTGGAATGAAGACCCTGTCTTCTAAAATACTATAGAGCAAATATATCACATCTGCTTCTTAAAAAAAAAAAGTCCTGTAATTCCCATTGTACCAGAGCTGCAGAAATATGTCATTTGTAAGTCAAAACTACTCACCTTGGTCTCAACTGTCAGGAAAATTGTTAGCAACTTTGAAACCAGTCCTGAAGTCGGACTCACAGCTTTCCGTCAGCGGCAGCTCTGACAAGGCGTGCAAGCGGAGTACTCACAGGGCCCTCATCCTCTGCACTCCTGTTTGGCAACCTGTTTGGCACTGTTTGGCACTCCTGTTTGGCCACGTGTACTTTCTCTCTCATCGCCTATGCTCTCCTTAATGGCAGACTCCCATTTGCCATTTACGGTTCTGTTTGAATACATCTTTATGTCTAGTGTGGTGCTTTGTTCCAAGTGCTCAAAAAATGTGCCCTGGCTGGTGTGGTTCAGTGGGTTGAGCACTGGCCTGCGAACCGAAGGTTTGCTGGTTTGATTCCCGGTCTGGGCACATACCTGGGTTGTGGGCCAGGTCCCCAGTAGAGGACGTGCAAGAGGAGGCAACATGTTGATGTTTCTCTCCCTCTCTTTCTCCCTCCCTTACCCTCTCTCTAAAAATAAATACATAAAATCTTTTAAAAACATGTATTTCAGTATGTGAATACATTTGAGCATACCTCTACGTCTTTTAAATCAGAAACATGAAGAAAAATGTTTTAGTAAATTGTAAAATGAAGTTGCTCACTGCCATATCTTTCAAAACTATGTAAACAGTGTTTGAAACTAATAGAACAGTTGGAATATATTTTAATTAAAATTCACATACAAGTCAATGTATAGGGTATATATTGGGCCGTGTATTCTACATAGATTTATTGGTATTTAAATTAGGCATTTCCAAATATTGAAATACACATAGCCCAAAGATGCACTTCATTTGCCATGAAAGACTACTTTGCTTTATGAGAGTATGGAATGCGCATCTACCACATGAAAACATTTTAGTATAACCACCTTTTACAAGTACTTTGTTTCTGTGTCTTTCTCCATAGTGGAAAAGCTGCAGTGAGCTTAAGCAAACACCTTTGTGGCAATCAATAAGTGGCATTAGTGCTACATATACTATAATTCCACCTAAGTTGGATCTGTTTTTGTTTTATGTTCCAAAGCACAGCATTTTCATTTGGGGATGTCGAGAGAATGAAAAATGTGCTGTTGATAAAATGAAGTACAGAGTTTACTTTAGATATTACATCTTACAAAAACACTCTCAAAATGCAAAAGCATACTTTCAAGTTCAACAGCACAATGCATATTGGAGAGGGATAGGAATAAATTATTTATTACATATACATTACCAAAATATTTATTTAACTAAAAACAAAATACAAAATATACACATAATTCCATAAACGACCAAAATTAAACTGCTATAGTTTTTAGCATTCTCAGTCAAGTCTTTACTTATATGCAAACACAGTTTTTACATGTTGTAATGATAGATTAGAATAAACTTGCCAGTTTGTAAGGTAGAGTTTAGGTAGTGTCATTTGCAGCAATCCACTTTCTTTTATTATTGACATAGAACTCCAACACACACCTTAAAAAAAAAAGAAAGTTTATTTGACCATTCGTCAATGGAGATCTCCATTTTTGGCCAGGTCTTGAAAACCCATTTATTAATTAGAAGTAAGCTAACAGATGAGATGGGGGGAAAAAGACCTTATTTATTAAAATCAACACAGCTCCTCTTTTACTTCATTTCCTGGATTTTTGAATCTTTAATCTAATTAGCATTAGGCTGCGGAGTATGAAAAGTAATCTGCAAAATCATGACTCAATTAAGAGGGCTTTCTAATGACCTGTGCATTATCCTCTTCACTCTGACATTATTACTTTTTCTTCCAGTTGGGAAACAAAACAAATTTTTTTAATTGAGTGAAAGGAATAATTTTGGTTTAGTTATAGATTATTAAAGGTAATGCTGAACTAACCTGTTGTGACAGTAAAGAGATCAGTGGGTGCCTGAGAATGGAGGGTGGCTGACGAGGAAGCTGAGAGAGAAATCACCAAGGGGCTCGAGGAAACTTTGAGAAGGGGACAGACCTGTTTGCTGTCTTCATCAAGGTGGTGGTCTCCACTATCTGAACTAGGTCAGAGCTTATCCAATTGTACCCTTTGATCACATGTGGTTTCCCATACGCCAGTTATCCCTTAATAAAGCTGCAAAAAGAAAAAAAAAATTGCACTGCTATAAAGGTAAAGGTAGTTATTAGAGTAAAAGTAATTTTCAAGTGAGCGTGATTTTATAGCGCTTTCCTCGTGGGAGCAACAGGTTCTCCTTTCTACTCCATTTTATTTGTGATGTCAATTAGAAAACTTAGGAAAGCCTACTTAAGGCAAGCATAGTTTTCTATGTATTGTTTTGCTTGTTGTCCATTACAATTCAGAGTTGCAACTTAGTGTCATTAAAAGAAACAAAAGCAAAGGGCATTTAATCAAACAAAAATTAAATTAGTAAAAGCATACAATGCTTTAAATTTACAAATTATCTTCTGCTGATATCTGTGTGATCTTAGTCTTTAATCCTTTTGTTCTCCAATTTGGTGATTAAAATTTGAAACATCACATTTATTATTTTTTATACTCCTCACTTAAGATTAATTATGATGGTCTCATATTTCCCATTATTCATATTTAATAAATTTATGTTTTTCTCTGTATAAAAGAGAGTAAAATGTCAAATGAGTGTCTAAAGGATGACTTCACAACCATCACAACTCTGGGAGAAATTGCCCCACTTGTGAATCAAGTGGCTTTGGTCCAGAAAGGAACATAAATTTAAAAATAAAAAAGGAAGAAAGAAAAGATGAAAGGGAGGAAGGAAAGGAAGTAGAAAGAAAGACACATACATCAAGTGGAACACTTACAACACTCCTGCTCTCTTTTAGGGACATATTGAAGAGACTTTACTTAATTGAAAGGCTTGTCACCCTGTGGAACAGCCATGTGCCCCCGACAGAGAGAACCTTCATTTGGTAGGAAAAATCCAAGAGGCTGGTGCTCAGCCTCACATCCTGGCTGCCACACACATATTTCTACCAGGCTTTAAATATAGAAGGAAGAACTGAGCCTGCTAGAGCATTGCCACTAAAAATCTTTAGCTTGTGCATCGATAATTACTAACAGGTACACAGATGTGCATTGTGCTTAGCTCGATCCATGTGAGTGTGCTTTGGCGTAAGGCAGTGGAACTGCTCATTGGAATTTTAAAATTGCAGATTGAAGTTTTGAAATGCAGAGAATCCAAAATGATGACATGTTGACATTAACCTCAATAAATCTTTATTCTTCTTCTATTAGATTGAAAATCATGCAAAGTATATATAGCAGTTTCAAACATTACCTTCCAAAAGGTATCAGTAACTGATACCTTTTATTCTAGATTTTTGAAATGTATTTGTTGGTTTGAGAGAGAGAGATTTGTTGTCTCACTTATTTTTGTCTTCGCTGGTAGTTTCATGTATGTGTCCTGACTGGGCATGGAACCCCCAACTTTAGTGTATCAGGACAATGCTCTAGCCAACTGAGCTACCCACCAGGACCCTAGATTTTTTTTTTTAAAGCAAATTAGTTCAATATGGCCCATGGTTAGATTCCACAGAGGGGGCATATTGCTTACTGAGCAATCTGTCCTGTAGAATAGCTGCTATGCTGCCTTGCTTCCATCAAACTACTAAACCAAGTTCCTGTCTCCTGTCATCACTGACAGTGGAACAGCTGGAAGTTAAAAATTTGAGATATGTTGTAATGCTTCCTTATAAAAGATTTTCTACATGCAAGAACAAAGGTACTCTTAAGAAAATGTTGAGGGGGGAAATATATTCTCTGAGAGGAAAAATATATTCTTTTCAACTCTTCATGAGAAATGTTACTTTTCTCACTACTGTTCCTTCTTTTTATGTCATCATAATGAGATATTAAAGAAAATCAAATTAAAATGTTAAAGATCTTGGACTTTCCACTTGCACTAAAAAAGCCTTACTATGGGCAGGCTTATTTAAACTGGTCTGGTAACATGTTTGTGACATTGGTCTATACCCAACTACGAGGCCCTGACTCAGCCCCCCTGGCGGAGCCACACACCCGGTTGTGCCTGCCTGGTTTGACCTCCTACGAAGCGAATGCAAGCCCGTGGTTTGGCAACACACTGAGGGAGCTTCAGATGCATGTCATGCATGAGCTTTGGGGCCACAGGGCTGTTCTGGTGACATCTTCTTTCTGCTGCCAACTTTCAGTATAAACAGTTTACTTCAGTAAGTTGAGAGAAATATAACAGGAAGCTGGGGCCAGGAAAGGTGTACCTGTTTGTAGAAATTACAGTAAATAACTATTCGACTTATAACATTAAAACAGATTGCAAGGGCTTTTTGATCATTCAAACAGCAAGTTGTTGAGCTATTTGCTTGTTTTTTAATACTAAAGTGTATAAGTGACATGATCCTATTTTGATGACCAATAAAAATATTCATTCTATTCAATAAGAATATCTGAGAGAAAATTTCTTATTAAGATTCATAGATAAAAAGGTCTTATACATTTGATTGTAGTAAAGCATTCATGTGAACACATTGTTACTTATGCTCAGATATAATTCTATACTTGATAATATTTAATCTTCCTTTTTAAGGTAAATTTATATATATTTAAAGATTCATGTATCTCAGGTTAATGTTCAGTTTACTTCTAGTTGTACTAGTTTCTCTATTTTAGTGAAATATTTTCTGGTTTTCCCACTGAAAGCTAAAGGTATTCATTACCTTCAAGGCCATCTTTAAAAATATTAACACTGGACCTACCATCTAATAATATGTTAATAAACTATAATTTTCAGTTGAGTGAGAAAATAATGGTGTCATATTAAAATGAGAATTTACCATTTGACACAATATCAGATTAATACTATTCAAATAATTAGGATATAAGACACACTGAATATAATTTAGTCTTTTTTTTTCAGTGGTTTAAAAACCAATTCAGAATTTTGTGATGTCTCATCCTCACCACCACCTGTATTCATTCATCGTTCACTCCAGCTATACTTACTGAGCTTACTACATGTCACACACAGTCCCAGGCACAAGAAATGAAAAGACAAACGGATGCATAGTTATGGACTCTGCCTTCTAGGAACCTGAATTAAATAGTATTCAATGAGTAGATAAGAGAACTTTCTTATCTTCATGCTGAGTATTGGAAAGTTCACAGTGCATATCATTAACTTGAAGCAAGACCACATTTTCTGCTCATCTTTTAATCAGTTCTTGGCTTATTTACTAATGCCCATAACTAAGTCAATTTGAATTGATTATTCAGTACAATTTTATGTATAATACAAGTGGTTTACAAAAACCAAACATAAAATGTAGTACCTTCTCTTCATCTGCTAATCTTACAGCTCTGTTTAAAGGCAGTTATTTTTTTCCCCTAGATCACCATAGTTTTATTTTAGTGTGAGTGTTTTTATTAGTCATCAAAATAGTGCCATGTCATTTATACATTTTGTTTGCTCTGACATATATTCAGTATTTTCAAGAGCATGTTATTTCGACTTACCCATCATAATGAATGAGAATCACTTGTCTATTTCCCAGTAGAAAGTATTAGGTCATCTCTCTTCTCAGCCCACAAGGCACAAATTCTCCAACTATAGAGAGAAGAGTTTTTGCTGTATACCTAGTATCTCATTTTTTTGTCCACCTAGGTTTTTCATAAAAAAATACTCCTGATAGAGCTAAGAGAAATGGAAACAGTGGTCCAGATAATTCTGGAAAATCCAGCTCCATTCACATTCTCTTCTGTGACTGTGCTTTGGGCCTGATGCTGGGAAGAGTAGATGAATTATGGACCCAGACTTAGGCTAGGGAGCAGGAATTCCTTGGAGAAAAAAGCTCAGGCAAATTGCCACACAGGACCCCTGGTGTTGAAGGCACCACCAGACCAGACTGGCTTTGGTGGGATGGGTGCCCTAAGAGATGATACAACCCTGGGGGAGGGTGTAGGGTTTAACTCCTCATCTTTTCTACCCCCCACATCTTCTTCATGGTTTCCTGTCTGAGTTAAAGACACCACCCAGTTGCTAAAATCCAGACCCAGAGGGCTGACACAAAGAAGACAGTTATCAGGATTGACCTTGAAGTTTGGGTTGGATATGGAGGAAGGGAGGACTTGATTTTGGTGATGGACAGTGACAGGTACTAGAAAGAATTGACTATAGGTTCCAATGGGGTGGTAGAAGGATCGTTGGAAGAAAGTAAGAAGGTGGAAGAATCGGGTGAGTGTAAGGGCTTGAGGGAAACCAACTTTAGTTTAAAGTCGAAAACATGGCCTCAGAAGGGAGCAGCTGAAACAACACACTGAGCTATCCTTAAAAGGGAGAACTACAAGGTCCTGGGAGGTTGGGGTGTGAGAGTCTTAACGATGTGGTTAGAATTTAGGTGGAAATAATAAGGCATATCATCTTTAGAGCGAGGGTGCCTCCCAGGAAAGGGGAATGCTAACTGAATCACTGCGATTAGAGGGCATCCGTTTTTGCTTGGTCTGTAGGGATGCATTTCTAACATCACGACCTACTCTCAACATATGTGAACTTGTAGTCCTTGGCTGAGAACTCTATTTCCTCTAAATCCTTTAGAATTGGAAGAAGTGGAGTGCAAGGCACATCTACGCCAACCCCCACTCACCCTGGGCTGCAGACCACAGAGAGCCTGGCACTTGAACTCTTGGCCCATGTGGGGTTTGGGGGCAAGTCAGTAAACCATGGCCCAAGAGGCCTTTAGTGTACTGCCCACGAGGCAGGGATGGTTTCTACATTGTCAAATGAATGAAAAAAAAGATCAAAAGAAGAGTGATATTTTGTGAGAAATGAACCTTACATGAAGTTCGAATTTCTGCATCTCTAAATCAGATTTTATGGGACTATAGGCATGCTCAGTTGTTCCCTACTTCAGGTGGCTGCTCTCCCGCCGCAGGGGCAGAGTTGGATAGCTGGGCTAGATTATTCATTCTCTGGCCCTTTACAGAAACACTTTGCTGTTACCTACTCTAGGCATTAAAATAATCCTTCATTTCATTATTCTTTGAAAAACAAATTTTCTGCTGTGTGTCTACAGGCCCTCGTCCAAAAATAAGTTGTGAATCTCAGAAGAGACCATTGCACTGCTAAGAAAACATGGGTAATTGTGGTTGTCACTGAGGGAGGCGCAGGGCCGTCTGTGTGCTCACCTTGCTGCTGCCGCGGGACCAGCGTGTGTGGAGCAGGACTGCCTGGGACAGATCTGGGGGTGGTCACACCCGGTTCAAACCTTGGTACTACACCCTGTTAGCCCGTTACCCAGTTTCTGTGAGTCTCAGCTCATTACGATATGAAGTGCAGCAGAGCCGTTACTCCTTGGGACCGATGACACACGTACCTTTAGTTTCTTTGCCCCTCTGCAGCACTGCAATTTCAAGAAAGAATGAATTACAACCTACGTCACCCAGAGACCATTTAACACACTGCGGCAATAAGAGAAAAAAAAATTTTCATCTTATAATCTTGGCACTTCGGAGCACTCAGTTAGAAACTATAAAGAAATCCGAGTCTTTACACAGTGCCAAGCTGAAGAAATGAAGGCAGTGTGGTGGTGAAAACACACTGCGCTGAAACATGACTATCCCAAATTAGGAGATGGTTAGTACAGCATAGCACAGCCATATGATGAATATTTTGCAGTTATTAAAAGAAAAGTAACAGCTTTTTACTGACATATATAAAAAGTGAAAGATATAATCTTAGTGGGGAAAAAATGAAATTTTATATACAAGCTCAATTGTATTTAAAAGAAAAAACACAAAAAGCATAATAAGGAATAAAAAGTACATGAACTTTTTGGAAAACCAGTTTTATTGAGATATAATTCACATACCATGATGTGAACTTTTAAGACACAACAGGAGACTTCAGAAAGAGCTGGCCTGGCAGTGGGTGCTGCAGGACACCCCCACACTGAGTCTGGAAGTGCATGCATTTATTCTTTGAGAGAAAGCTTGCAAGAAGCACTAATTCAGTTCAAGGTTTCAACTCCCTTATTTTTGCTGGTGAGGAAATCGAGACCTGCCTGTGGAAGTGCGGTTTATTACAGTGGTCCCCGTTATCTGCAGGGGGTCCATACCAAGGCCCCTAGCGGACGCCTGAAACCAGAGAGAGTACTGAACCCTATGTAAACTGTGCTTTCCACTACACATACCTATGTTTACATACCACACTGTACCTATACATATCACTACATATGATAAAGTTTAATTTATGAATTAGGCCCAGTTAGAGATTAATAACAATAACTAATAATAAAGTAGAACAATGATAACAATATGCTGTATAAAAGTTATATAAATGTGGTCTTTCTCTTTTTAAACGCCTTATGGTAATGTGCATGTAGTGTGTATAAGCAGGACAAAGGGATGATTCACGTCCGACCCCAGATGGAGCTGGGCACGGGAGGAGATTTCATCACGTTACTCAAAACAGCCAGCAATTTAAAACTCCTGAATTGTTTATTTCTGGATTTTTTCTCTGTAATGTTTTTGGACCACAGTTAACTGTGGGTAAATGAAACCAGAAAAAGAGAAGCTGTGGATAAGGGGGACTGCTGTAGTAGCAAAGTAGGAGCTAGAAAGTCAGCCTTCAAGTTCAATGCACTTAAACGTGCCAAGTGGTTAACATCTCTTTCTGTTCTCATCCATACTCAGATACAGTTTTTATGTCATTATAATTATAGTAGAGACACAAATTTCAGGACTACTAATTTCTTAAAACACTTTTTCTTCCCTCGAGTTCTGCCTTGTTAACTTTTGCTCTTTTTATGCTTTTCTCTTAGCCTGTATGCCCAATGCATTTGCTGTATTTGTGAGCCTGTGGAGTATTTTTGCAAAAAGTTCAAGAAATTCAAAGGACCCTTTTATTAGCATTTGTTGGAATCTCTGACCTCATTTTTAAATTTGAATATTAAATTCTTTTCAATGTTTAACTCTTTAGAAAGTACTAATAATTTTTCCTCTTAATATTTCAAGACAATAGATGCTTTTAAAAATACCTCCCTGTCTAGCCACCCCAGCCTCCGGAAGGAAGAGCTGGGCCCCTCTCCTATGCCCCACACCTGTCCCCCAACAAAGAATTCTCCACCCAGTCATTAAGGGTCTAATTTTTCTTTTGTCTTTGCTCATTAGAACTTGCCACCAGTTACTTCTGTCTTAGCACGGCAGTTCTCAACCTTCACGGCTCTTTAGAATCACCTGGGGGCTCCTAATTTATTTTCACTGAGATGGGGACATGATTCTCATTTTCAACAAAGGTTGACAGCTTCTGCCTTGGATGAATAGGTTAAAACAAATGTATTTTTCTAAGGATATTTTTGTTGTAAAATAAGTCCAGTTGGGAAATTAAAAGGTTTGACCTTTGCAAAAGAAATTTCATTTGCTGTCACTTAGAGCTGGCAGGGAAAGTGGTGTGTTTGGACAAGCCCGCTGAAACTGTACAACTAACTGTTCTCATTTATTCGTTCATCATTTATTTATTTGTCATTCATTAAAAACCTACACTGCGCTAGACACTAGAGACTCACATGTACTCCCTGCTTTCAAGGGGCTTACCATCTAGTAAGAGGAAAAGTGCTTCAGCAAACACGGCAAAACGTCACGTGTACCGTGAGAGAGCACGTGCGGCTTCTCTGAGTAAGGAGTGTGTTAAAGTCGAATTTAAAGCATATTAATAAAGTACATTTTATTTCATTGTATCTAAATCAAGCTAAAATATAATAATTCATGTTTAATTGGGAGTTATAAGAAAGTGAGGTATAGATGAACACCACAGTTATATCAATAGCAAATGGGAAGTTTGAAACTGAGGTAAAAAATGAGGGTCCCTTGAAATGATAAATAAAAACTATATAAATAGTACTGTAAAACATAGAAAAACTTCATTTTGATAGATGATGCTTAAATCATTCAAGAAAGGACCAATAAGACAGACCAAGAATAAAATAGAAACAATTTATAGGGAAAGGAAAAAGAGCGAGAAAAAGAAAGCAAACCAGTGTCTCATGAAGAAAGGATAACCATTAAAATGTTACTCTAAGAATATCACAAGTTAACGATGTACTAAAGGGAAGAAAAATATGTCAAATTAAAAAAATTACATGTAATAATAGCACAGTACTTAAACATAGATACTATTACAAAAATGCATTTACCATTTATTGAAAATACGCTATATAAAATACATCATTTTGGTTCATTTAAAAAACATTATTTTAAAAATAAGCAGGCTGCAAATAAAAACTTCATAAAGAATTGCAAAAATGTCCTGATTTAAAATTTTAAGATACAAAACATCTAGTACAAAATTTTCAAAAAGCCAAGACTGAAATCAAATCAAGTAAAATCAAATCAAGTCAAATGCACTGTGAGAATTTGCTCAGTAAGAAATCTAGGTATTCGTTCTTTATAAAAATCTACAAAAGTCTGCTATACTATTAAGAAATCTTGAAATTATGCCCATAGGGATCCAAAACTTCTCAGCTTTTCACTGATAGCCCATTATATACACTGATGAAAAGCAGACTGAATATAGCACTCACGTTAGTACTACAGATACACTACATTGCTGATAGTATGTTTATAACCAATAGTAACTTAAGAATAATACTTTTTTTTGCATTTAGAGCAAGTTTATTGAAACTACTATATTGCTAAGAGAGTACTAGATTTTTGGTCACAAAAAATATTGATTTAAGCTGTTATAACTACTTTTCAGTGCTTGTATATTCTTTCACAAAATGTTGCAGAGAGAGAGTTCTCCTTAGCATAGTAGTCTATGATGATAGTTTTAGTGTGACCACAGCATGCAGGGAAGGCACAGCCATTTCCAAGAAGAGCAAAACCCTTCCCCTTTCATGATGGAAGTAGTCCAATGTGATCAGCCTGCCAAAAGGTAACTGACTGATCACCCTGAGGAATGGCGCCATACTGTTCTCTGCTGCCGGCAGTTGGGCACTTTGCAGTGGCCATAGCCAGGTTGACCTTGATGGTGGAAGTCTATGTTGCTATTGTGACCACATCATTCACGAGCCTATAGGGCAATGACAAATCACTGGGGAAAGAGGTGGATTGGTAGCCACAAACCAGGTCATCCTATTCACCATTTTGGCATCCCACAGAGCATTGCTTCTGATCAAGGAATTCACTTCATGGCACATGAAGTGGGGTGAGAGGTCCATGCTCAAAGAACTCACTGCTCTTACCATCCTCCCCATCGTCCTGAAGCAGCTGGCCTGATAGAATAGTGGAATGGCCTTCAGAAAACTCAGTTACAGAACTAGGTAGGTGGCAATATCCTGCAGGGCTTGGGCAAGGTTCTTCTGGAGGCTGTATATGCTCAAAACTGGCATCCAACATACTGTGTTGTTTTCCCATAGCTAGGATTCATTGATCTGAGAATCAAAGGGGGAAACGGGAATGGAGTCACTCACTACTACCCCCAGTGATTCACTAGCAAAAGTTTTGCTTCCTGTCCCTATGACATTATGTTTTGCTGATCTAGACCTCTTCCCATGCCTCTTAACTGGCAAAGAAGGGAGTACTGGCTAGAGTAAATCGATCTCAATTACCCACTACACAATGAAAGAGTATGTGTGGAATTCAGGAGATTCCATAGAGCTTCTTTTATTCCATACCCTGGATTAAAGTCAATGGAAAACTTCAACAATCTAATTCAGGCAGGTCTATTAATGGCCTACATACTTCACAAGTGAATGTTTGGATCACCCTGCTGGGCAAAGAACCACAATAGGTTGAGGTGCCTGCTGAGGGAAATGACTAGTGGAAGAAGGTAGTTGTAACTGCTAGCTACGGGGCATGTGCCATTGGCAATGCGGTGTGGATGGAGTCAGTTCATCTGGGTTCTGGGCCAGGCTAGGGAGCAGGTAAATGAGCTAAAAGAGAAGGGCAAGAAGTCTCCGAGTGCTGTCAGAATTGATAATGTGTTACTCCGAAGCAATTAAGTTAGATTCCCAGAATGATGTTCTCTATAGCAATTGCTCAGTGGCCTACCCAAGAAAGGAGACAACCAGAAGGCCTACGAGAATGGTTGCAAAATAGTTGACTTGAAAGCCTGAATGGGGCAAGGGCTATTCGCAAAAAGCAGCAGTGCTCAAGTTCTTAAACCGATTTAAAGAAGCCTAACAAATCTATGGGAAGGGTCTAAATATGAAGCAAATAATCCTCAGCTCAAAGAGTGTTTGCAGAATATGGAGAACTGGTTGGCAGAGAGGAAATTCATGAACCCTTTAAACATTTGCAATCTGTGCCAGAAGTTGGAGAGTGAGCCCAAGACAAGGGCTCTGCTCAGTGATCCTTCCTACCATGTACTTCTGATAGAGCAACTGGGAAACAACCCATCTGCCCTGGGCATGAAACTGCAAGATCCCCAGATCACGGCTATTCTCAATGTCCTCCTGGGATTTGACCTGGGCAGTATGGATGAGGAGGAGGAAGTTGTAACACCTCAACCACCATATCCTCCCCAAAATGACACTAAACCAGAATTGATGGATCTTCCAGAGAATAAGAAGCGGGCACTGAAAGGAAAAGAGTTGGGGAGGGGTGTCTATAAGAAGAAAGACTTTGATGCAGCCAGGAAGCACTGTGGCAGAGCCAAGGACCTGGGCACCACCAACATGACTTACCTGACCAATCAAGCAGCTGTGTACTTCAAAAAGCGCCACTGGAGTAAATACTAGAGAGCTTTGTGAGAAGGCCATTGAAGTGGGTGGAGAAAACTAGGAAGATTATTGAGAAATTCCCAGAGCTTATGCACAAATTGGCAATTACTACTTCAAAGAAGAAAAATACAACGATACCCTTCATTTCTACAGTAAGTCTCTGGCAGAGCACTGAACACCAGATATGCTCAAGAAATGCCAACAGGCAGAGGAAATCATGAAGGAGCACGAGTGACTGGCTTACATGAACACTTCCCTGGCTTTGGAGAAGAAGAACAAAGGTGATGAATGTTTCCAGAAAGGGGGCTATCCCCAAGCCATGAAGCATTGTACAGAAGCCATCAAATGAAACCCAAGAGATGCCAAATTGTACAGCAAATTGCTTGCTACACCAAACAGCTAGAGTTTCAGCTGGTGCTCAAGGGCTGTGAAAATGTGTCCAGCTAGAGCCAACCATCATCAAAGGCTATACACAGAAAGCAGCTGCTCTAGAGGCAGATGAATGACTACACTAAAGCTATGGATGTCTACCAGAAGGCGCTAGAGCTGGACTCCAACTGTAAGGAGCCAGCAGATGGTTTCCAATGCTGTATGATGGCCCCATATGACCAACACGAAGCCCTGAAGATGTGAAGCAATGGACCATGGCTGACCCTGAGGTGCAGCAGTTCATGAGTGACCCAGCTATGAGGCTCATCCTGGAACAGATACAGAAGGATCCTCACGCACTTGCCAAAGAAAGAATCTTATAGTAGCACAGAAGATCCAGAAGCTGACGGATGTGGGTCTGATTGCAATTTGGTGATGACTCATCCATCATGCCCCTTCTTTTTGCCCTTGTGTAGAAAGAGGAGCTGGGATTGTGGCAAGCAGCATGGAGCAGAAGGCAGAGAAGGCAAAAGAGCAAACAACTTCTTTATATTAATTTATACAGCCCTGTGTGGAAGATACAGAGACTTGTGCCCACGATACTCTACATCCACTGCCTCTGGGACCTCCCAGCATATGCACGGTCTCTTCTGCTGCCCTGGAGTTCTGCGACTTTGTCCCCAGTCCTCTGTTCCCAGTCGTTGTCTCAGCTGCTCTCCCATAGTTGGTTATTTTTTATTTGGGGCAGCGGGCATGTACGGGGAGAGAAGCATGTTCTTCCCAACCTCAAGTCCCAGCTGTCTTCACAATGTTAACTCTGTCTCCTTCTCCAGTAAAACTATGACTATGTCAGAAGTTACAAAGATGAGGACTATAATTATTACAAGTATTTCTTATTTTGTTATGATATGCTCATATGTATATATACATGTATTTATGTATCTATCTGATATTATCTATCTATCCATCCATCTTTGTTCTCTTCCCTCCCTTATCCCTCTATCATATAACATAAGAGGTATTGACTGTACATCATAGTATTTAAGTATGGTTAACTTTAATCTTAGTATTTAAGTTACAAGGTATCAAGAAGAGTGAATATCACCCAAAGACTTTGCATCCTCTTTAGAAAAAAAGTTGGTGTGCTTTCTGTTGTATTCAGGATAGTTGTATCATGTTAGGTGGAAGCACGACTTTTTTATTTTCTTTATTTGGAAATTAAGGATGGTTTAAGAAGATGTGTATGAATGTCAAGTTGATAAACAGTGGACTGTGATGGTTAATTTTACGTGTCAACTTGTCTAGGCTACGGTGTCCAGTTGTTTAGTCAAACACCAGTCTAGATGTTACCATGAAAGTATTTTTTAGGTGTGATTAATATTTAAATCAGTAGATTCTGAGTAAAGCAAATTACCCTCCATGAGGTAGGTAGCCCCCATCCAATCAGTGGAAGGCACAAAGAGAAAAGACTGAGTTTCTCAAAGAAGGAAGAAATTCTGTCTCCAGACTACCTTCAGACTCAATGTTGCAACATCAGTTCCTTCTGGAGATTCCACTTGCTGGTCCACTATGTAAATTTTCTATTAGCCAGCTCCCATTATTGCACACATAACTCCTTAAAATACATCTCTCTCACTGTCTGTGTCTTGTGTATGTGTGTGTGTGTGTGAGTGTGAATCCTATTGGGGAATTGCAAACATAGGTAATATCATAAAAATTAAATATATTACAAATATGTATGAAGATGGGATTTAAAATGCAAACCAATTATTATAGACTAAAGACTAAAGCCTCTGTTACATTTGGTCAAGTTTTGTCCTGTGCTATAATGCCACTGAAAACTGATACTGAGTCCTTGGAGTTAAGATGACAAATCAAAATTACTTATAAATAAAATAAACTTTGGTATTAAAGCAATAATTTGTAAAAGGGCATGGAGGTAGCGGTGGGATGGCCTTTTTCTCCAAACCAGCCCTCTGCAAAGCAAGGGTCCTGTGGATTGTAGAAGCACGTGGCTTCTGGTTGCGATCACCCAACACTCCTTCCCTGTACTACCTCATTATAATAAGGAAATATTTTAACCTCGACTGCTGGAACAAATTCCCCTAATTTATGTTCTGCAACACCTTTGTTCACTGATTTCACTGAATTTTATAAAACATAAATATTTACTATATTCTACTGGTTTTGTTAGCCACGTTCAATCATTCATTGAACCAATATTTATTAAATGCCTAGAATGAGCCATATCCTCTGTAAATTCCATTAAGACAGGGCATTGCCTGTTTTGTTCAGTACTGGGTCTCCAGTGCTGAGAATAATGCCTCGTACAGAATAGGAACTCAATAAATTTGTGCTAAATTATTGAATGGAAAGAAGTATATCTAATATCACTAGTAAAAATTTGTGCATTATCTGTGTCCAAAGATTACTAGTATATGCTTCTTAGTTGCAAATATAACAAGTCCTTTAGAACCGTTAGCTATGGCAAAAAGGCTTTTTAAAAGATGTTTGTGTGAAAGGCTTTGAAGTCTTATGTGAAAAGTATAGGCAAATTGTCATGGATTTATTATAAAATTTATTTTTTCATTGCTTCCTTGTGAGGCAAAAAAAAATTTTTTGAATGGAAACAAGGTTTTACAAGGGGTTTAGATTCTCACAGCTGCCCTCCTAAAACTGGTGACATCCAAAATAGCACTGTAATAGTAATAGGACATCACCATCATGTGAGTGTTTCTGTGGAAAACTAGAACGTGGCCTGCTGCACTTGGGGAAGGATTGCTAGAACAATGGGTCTTGGGGTAATGTGGGTACATGGAGAAAGGGCGGAGTGCCCCAACTCAACAGTGCTTGGTATTGTATCTTTCTGAGGGATGGCAGCAGGGCTTCCAAAGGAGGAAAACAGTACACTCTTGAGAGGGGTAGGACTCACATAAGAGGAAATGGTGATATTGTACGTGATATCACTATTAAGAAAGGGAAAGAAATGGCTGTGTACCCTATCACATGGAGGGGTGAGGGGAACTGGGCAGGAGTGGAAACAGTTCTAGGCAGAGGCAGAAAAGAGAAGGGAGTTCCAGCCAAGTCAGAAGCTTACTCATCTTAGGTGGTTGGTTGGCCATGTGTGAATCAGGGACTGAGTGTATTAGAAAGTACCCAAAAGTAAATCTTTTTACAACTGTGTCTAAAAGGAAGACAGGATTTAATGATTAGCTTTGTTGTTTTGTAACAGAAGAATGCGCTTAAGTAAAATATATACTGTAGAAGGAATTTTTTGAAACCTTTTATTAAATACTGACTATACATGAAACAGTATGACTCACATGTGTGCCAGATATAAAGGATAATGAATGACCATATACCTACCGCTCAGTTTAAGAAATTGGGCATTAATCATTTAAAATGGTTTGAATGGGACAAGAGAACAGTTGCAATCTTTCAAGTAGTTGCATGTCTGGAACTTCATAATCATCTTGGGGAAAAGCTGAAGACAAAACAAAACAACCAAGCCAGGAGCCTAGGCATTTAATTAAGGATGTCAAAAACTGACATGCATACAAAACAGACTTACTAAAATGTAATACTGGTTGACCCTGTAAACATTTAGAATAAAAACAGAGTTTCGTATTTTAAAGCCCAAGACATGTTTCTAGGAGGAGTGCTCTGTGGTGAGTAGGGCCGCTTGTCAAGTGGTCCGTGTCCACAAAGGCTTATCTGAAAAGAAGCACCATGATTCTTCTATTCAGGAAAAAGGCCCGTTATTCAGATGGCCTCTTTTTCATGAAGACATTTTTCTGTCCTAGCTTTAACTGAACACTAACGTCCTCCTCCAAATCTAGGATTTTATAAAAAATCTTTCCTTTTGACAAAAGGAGTCTTTTTTCCTCTCTGAGTGTGCTTTTGCTCTTAGCTACCTTGTTCCTGAGCTGCAGAGAATCTTAAAAATGAAGGGCTCAGGTAGGAAACTGTATCCTAGGAACATTTAATAACATGTTCAGAACATTTCCATGAAAAAGTTCCAGAGATAGGTGGTGGTGACAGTTGCACAGCAATATGAGTGTATTTAATGCCACTGAACTACACCCTTAAAAATGGTCCAGATAGCTCTGGCTGGTGTGGCTCAGTGGAATGAGTGCCGGCCTGTGAACCAAAGGGTTGCTGGTTTGATTCCTAGTCAGGACACATGCCTGGGTTGTGGACCAGGTCCCCAGGTGGGGTATGTGAGGGGCAACAACACATTGATGTTTCTCTCCCTCTCTTTCTCCCTCCCTTCCCTTCTAAAAATAAATAAATAAGAATCTTAACAAAATAAATAAATGTCTCTCTTAAAAAATGATTAAAGTGGCTTATGTGTATTTTATTGCAATAAAAACATGCAACGAGCCAAAAACATGTCCAAATTACCCTGACTATGGGTTGAAATTCTGGCCCAGAACCCACTTCTTTCTTCTAAGAACCCTCGGCTGACCTGCCCTGAACTTTCATGGTAAGTGAGGTGAGGCCAACACCTGGTGTATCACATACCAATTCTTATTTACAAGGGCACACAAGTGAGATGTGATCCTCATAATTCACTTAACTTGTTAGATTCTATTTTTAATAAGTATCTAGATTTTTATTTTGGAGCTATTTGAGATAAATATAAGAGAAAGGAGAATTGTGGGGAAAATGTCAATATTCCTTAAAATGATTCTATTTGTAAGTACATAAATATATATATTGTTTTACTATTACTTGTACTTATACTAAAGATAAATAAATTATTGGCATCTGTATCTATTAACACTTGTGCCATGTAAAGTAATATTTTAGGAAGCTGCTGTGCTAAAATTTGTACAGGATACTAAGAAATATGATCCCTGCAGACTAGTTAGAGAGACATCAGTAAATGCATATACAACAGTAACTTTTAAAAATCAAAGCATAATATACACAGGTACACAAATCAAGTGTATATTTTGCATGAGTTGTACACAAAATATTTTATGAAATGAATGTACCCATGTAATCTCCACTCAGATTAGAGGTAGAATTCTCAGCATTCCCAAATCTTCCTCTGTGCCCTCCTGGGCACCACCTACTCCCCAAAAGTTAACAACTGTCTGGTGTCTCTCACCACAGATTAGTTTTGCCTGTCTTTGAACTTTATGTAAATAACATCATATGGTAGTACTTTTTTACTGGTTCCTTTTGCTCAAGATTATTTTTATATAATTCATTCATGCTATTGCATGTAGCTATAATTTTTCTTCATTTTCATTTCAATATAGTATTCCTTTGAGCAAAAACACTGCAATATATTCATTCTTCCACGAAGGAACACTATTGGATATATACTTAGGAGTAAGATTATTGGGTCATAAAGCAGACATGCTCAGCTTTAATGGATGTTGCCAACCAGCCTTTCAATTTACATTTCCAGTTGTCACTTCCTAATTGTTTCTAATATATAGAAACACAATTGAATTTTGTATTATTGACCTTTCATTCCAGAGATCTTAAATTTAATTCTAACAGTTTGTGGATTCTTTGGGATTTTCTACATAAATGTTCATGCAATCTGCAAATAATGACAGCTGTACTTCTTCCTTAGCAATACTCATACCGTTTTTTTCCTTTATTGCATCAGCTAGAACCCCCTGTATAATGCTGAATACAAATGGTAATAGCGGGCGTGCTATTCCCAAATTGAAATTGTCTTTCTTAATCTCATGGAGAAGCTATAAATGTTTCACCACTGAGTATGACATTTCTTGTAGGCTTTTTGTATATTCATATCATCATATTAGGGAACTTCTATTCCATTAAAAAATTCCAATATTACTTCCTTCAGGTATAATTTATAGACACCAAGCATAAACAAATCCTAAGTGCATAACTTAATAAATTTTGATGGAGCATTGTCAGAATGTAACCATCACCCAGATCAATATTCTCTTAGGTAAATACTCAGAGTAGAGCTCTTGGGTCGTGGTGAGTTTATGCTTAACTTTACGAGGAAATGCCACACTGCTTTCAAAGTGGTTATACAGTTCTACCAGCAGTGAATGAAAGTTTCAATTGTTGCACATTCTTCCCAGTATCAGGTACTGTCACCCTTTATAGTTTTAGCCATTCAAGTGTTATCTCATAATTTTAATTTGCATTAGTTCCCTGATGGCTAATGACTTTGAGCATCTTTTCATATGTTTAATGACTATTCATAAACTTTTGTAAAGTATCTTTACAAGTCTTTTGCCCATTTTGTTATGGGTTTACTTTTTATTATTATAATAATTTGAAGGTGTTCTTTACTTTTTCTGGATACAGGTAATTTGCCTGATATATATACACTGCAAATATGCTCCACTACTCTGGACTGACTTTTCATTTCCATAGTGGCATTTTTTGATAAGAAGTTTATAATATGAATGACGTCCAACTTATTTGTGTTTTCTGATGTCTTTCATGTCATCTTAAAAAAAATCTTTGCCTACCCCATATTCATAAAAATATTTATTATCCCATGTTTTCTTCTAGGAGGTTTATAGTTTCAGCTTTAACGTTTAAGTCTATGACCCATCGCTAACTCATTATGGTGAGTATGGTGTGAGGTGGGAGTCAACACTCATCTTCCCCATACTGATATCTAGTTGTCCTAGCACTATTTACGGACAAGACTATCCTTTTTCCATGGAATTTCTTTGACAACTTTGTAAAATATTAATTGACTGTAAATTTGGGATTCTATTTCTAGACTACTTTGTTCCATTGATCTATTTGTAAGTTCTTATACCAATATCATACTGTCTTAATTATTGTAGCTCAATAGTCATTGTAGCTCAATATTCAAGTGAATATTGAAATCAGTAGTGTAAGTTGTCCTACCTGTTTTTCTTATATATATTTCCATATAAATTTTTGAATTAACATCTCACTTTTTTATAAAAAGACCTGCTGGGATTTTGATTGAGATTGTAATAAGTCTATAGATTAATTGGGGAAGTGCTGACGCCTTAAAAATATGCAGTCTACTCCACTCTCCTTTTAATTAGGTCTTTGTGAATTTCTATCAGCAATGTTTTTGGTTTTCAATGTAGAGATCTTGAACATCTTTCATTAAATATATTCCTAAGTATTTGATATTTTTATGTTTTCATGATATTTTTAAAAATTTCACTTTCCAATTGTTTCTTGTTTATATACAGAAATACAATTGATTTCTGTGTGTAAACCTTGTGTCCTACGATCTTACATTCATTTTAATAGTTTGCTAATTTTTTTATTCTCACCTGAGGACATTTTTTTTCATTGTTTTTAGTGAAAGTTAGGGAAGTTAGGAAAGGAGAGAAAGAAACAATAATGTAAGAGAGAAGCATCCATTGGTTGCCTCCAGTATGCGTCTGGACTGGGGATGGAACCTGCAACCTACTTGTATGTGCATGCCCTGACCTGGAATCAAACCCACAACCTTTTGGTATGGGACTGTGCTCTATCCAACTAAGCCATACTGGTCAGGGCAATGTTTGTAGATTTTTGAATTTATATGTATGCAATCACATCATCAGTGAAATAAAGATTGTCTTATTTCCTTTCTTTTTATTTTCTTATCTTATTAAACTGCATAGGATTTGCAGAGAGGCTAAATAACTTGCCTAAGTTCACACAGTAAGAGATTGAAACTCTTGGCAATCTGACTCCAGAACACTGTGGAATGAGTGAGGGTGTCTTAAGTATTTAGTTGTTTTTTATTGTTTAAGAAGATACATCTAGAAAAAAATATTTAGGGTCATATTGAAGAGGGTCTTGAATATGATAAAGGATTTGAATTATATTTTATAGGCAATAAAATTGTTTTTGAGTGGGAAAATAATAGAATAAAAGTGGAAATATAAATCATGTGAGTTTGCAGTATGGTGTGAAGGGAGACCGTCATTCATTTAACAATCATTTATTGAGCATGTATTATGTTCTTGGAATTGTTATAGGGAATGAGAAAATAAAAATGAGACATGTTGCTTAGGCCAGTTGAGATATTTAGTGATGGAGAAAATACTCAGCATACTTTGTTAGGCATATTGCAAATGCAGCTCTATGATCTCGCATGAATTAAATTTTCTGAACTTCAGTTTTCTCATATGTAAAATGGTAATAATGCATACGATGCCTACTTTGATTAGAAATAAAAATATATGTAATATACTTGACTTATATGAGACACATTTATGGTAGCTATAATATTAAAGGGGTTTGGAGAGAGAAAACAATAAGAACAAAAGTCAAATAGTTGTTTTGTTCAATAATCAAATTGTTAATCAAATATTTTAACTGATTCCCCCTCCAATGATTTTTAACAGAATAAACTATAGGTTTTGCTTTTGCAATTTTAGAGTACACAGTAGAGATAACTATGTATGCCCAGAACGAATCAACATAGTATTCCTTTACATTTGTGTGAAGAGCTTGATAGTTAACAAAGTATATTTATTTATACCAATTTTGTTTGAATCTTACAACAATTATACTGATGAGGAAATTGAGATATTTATCTAAGGTCAAATAGTAGCAAAATCTGGTTCATGTTTATTTTCTTATCTTTTTTTTTAAGATTTTATTTATTTATTTTCAGAGAGGGAAGGGAGGGAGAAAGAGAGAGAGAGAGAAACATCAATGTGTGGTTGCTGGGGGCCGTGGCCTGCAACCCAGGCATGTGCCCTGACTGGGAATCGAACCTGCGATGCTTTGGTTCGCAGCCCGCGCTCAATCCACTGAGCTACGCCAGTCAGGGCTATTTTCTTATCTTCTATAGTTTTTTTTTTTTTTTTATCACACTGTGTTACCTCTCATTATATGTTATGGTGCATGCTAAAAGTATTTATATAAAATTGTATTAAATCTTCAATTTTTCTATAGTTTACATATGAAGAAAGTGGGAAGCTTGAAATTGAATGAGGGAAGATAAGGCAAATAAAATAGAATCTCTGCCCTACAGAATTCATATTGGTCTGAATTTTCTTAGGTATATTATTAAATATATAAATTATTTTTCTTTACAAATTTATGTTGCACTTATGATTCTGCCAAAGTTTCTGGTTTGCCACCTTGCCTCATCCATCCATGGTCTGTCAAAGTTTCTGTTTCTACTCAATTTCAATAATTTCCTTCCCCTTTATGATTTGTACCCACATTTTTTCCTTATTGGGTTGTCTTCTGTTGGCACTATACCAGTTCCTATATCTTTACTTTTTTTTCCTTTGATTGCATCAAGTCAATGTTTTCACTGCCCTTTCATTCTTTTAATTTTACATTATCACCAGTGATAATTCACTAATAATTATGGCTAGTTTTCACACAGAATTATTCTGAGGTCTCACAGAAATCTAAATTTTTTCAAAATACTGAAAGCATTCTTTATAAATATGTTTTACAAGCATGATTTCGGAGGGTGAGGTGGGGAGGGGGATTGGATCAGACACTATTCTTTACATTTTGCAGATCTGGTGAAACAACAAACATTTGTGTGAGACCTTGTTAGGAGCTCTAGTATGTGCGAAGAAGAACAAGACATGGTCTAGGCTCTGAGTAGTTTACAGTCTGGTGAAAGAGAAAGACAAATACATAAACAACTGCAGTACAAGACAACACTGTTACAACAATGGCTGGAAGTGTGGCGGGAGCCCAGAGACTGTACTAGAGAGCAGAAATTACATGATTCCTCAAGGTCTGAGGCAGTGGAGTAGCAACTGGACATGGAACTCATTATGCCATGCTGTCAGATATTTTTGTTTGTTTTATTTTTGTAGAAACAGTCATGTATCTTAAGCATGTAGTTAAGTTTTATTGAGTAATATGGAAATGCAACAGGGGGTCATTTATTTGCACAGATATCATGGTGGTTTTTGAAAGTGTGAAACCTACTGTTTCAGAGGACCGATGGACTCTGGACTTCTGCCAAAAAAGGGAGGGACAGAAAAAGCAAGGAGAATCTTGATCACTACTCAGAGTTGGAGCTGAGGACAGGAAAGAAAATCGGGGTGTGACAGAACGCAGGTGACGGCTGCCTCACTGGAGGAACACCATGGGAGAGTGTCAGTGGAAGAAGACAGGGCACAGAAAACCCCATTTCCTGTTTCTTCTCCCAGTTTTTCGGGGAGCTCTGTGATTTCAGGGAACATAGTTCTGTCATGGCACGTAATTAAAATAACCTTTAAAAATGTACTCAGTTAATACATGGTCAGTGAAAACATTTCAAACACTATATAGTTAAGCATACGAAATAAAACTGGAAGTATCACTTTACATACTCACTTATACTCCCCAGTGCTAACAGCTTGTAGGTCTCCAAACATTTTCTATCCATAGTCAAACACACACACACACACACACACACATATGTTTTTTTCTTTCCCCAAATAAAATTGGTGGTATTCCCACAAATTTGAGGTTGCAGACACCATTAAAAGTGTGGGCGTCGAGCGATTCAGAGCTGGGGCTCAAGTCCTCTCCAGCTTCCCGGCTGTATTACCAGAGACAAATTACTTTACTTCTTTAAGCTTCGTTTTTTTTTTTTTTTTTTTGGTTAAAGCTAAAAATGATGATTATTTTGTAAGGCTTGAGGATCAAAATCTGGCGTATATAAGTAACTTAGCACACAGTAAGTGTTCAATAAATACTATTGTCTATGGCAAGTGACTTTTCTTACGATAAGGCTAAAAATAAGGAAATTTGTTAGATGAATGTTGATCATCTCCCCGTGCCACGCCCCCCCCCCGAATTATATCTAAGTTCGGGAGAACTGGATCCTCCAAAACATGAAACTGATTCTAGTCCTAGTAACATTTCAGTGAGGGTTCTCCTCGAGGTTCGGTGGTACTGTCCTGTGTCCCCCCAACATCACCATCTGTTGTCTAGAAAGTGGACTTTCCAATAAAAAAACTTTTGTGATTCTCGTCGTGACAAGAATGCTCAAGTAGGTCAGGTTTTACACAGCGTGCGCTTGGCCTTTAGCGTGCAGTTGCTGGGTGGCACCTCCTGAAGCTCGCCTCCCGCAGACGCGCCCCTCTGTCCCCTGTTGAGATTGGGCTGCAAGTGGAGACGCCTACCCTCGTAGGAACCGAGGGAGATTTGATGGACCTAGGGGCGCCTCGAGGGCGCTGCAGCGGATGTGGGGCGCGTGAGGTGCACCCGAGGGGTGCGAGCCGCTGGCCCAGAGGCCGAGCCAGGAGGCTTCTCCGGCGAACCTGGCTTTGGTCTCGTCGCGACCTTGGTTTGGGGGCATCTTCTCAGCCGTCTGCAGCCCCAAGATCCCACCGCCTCCACTCCGCAGTCCCGGCTTGTCCCATCCGCTCGCTTTCTTTTTTGGCACTGCCCTTTGCCCTCCCATGGAGTCATCTGTTTACTCTCCCTTCACTTCCAGTTACCCCTAGGTCACCATCCTTCTACCACAGTCACCCATCTTGTCCACTCTCCCCTCACTCTTCACCTCCCCCCGGGTCGCCTTCCCAGAGGACTCTGCCCCCGGAGATGCTGCGGACCCCGCGGCCAGGGTCTGCTCCCCGGAGAGCCCGCGGCGCACCTCGGCCCCCTCGCCGGGGACGCCGGAGGCAAGTTACCGCCCCGTCCCTTCCCCAGTGACAAGATTTGGCGGCGGCCACGGCCAGGGAGGCGGAGGGAGGGACGGTCTGACTGCCGAGCCCCCCTCCCCTGCTCCGTAGCTCGCGCGGTCTGTGTCTCTCTCCGCAAGTGCGGAGACGCGGAGAAGGAGGAGGAGGAGGAGGGAGTTGGGGGAGGATCTCCATTGAAATAAACAACCAGGCAGCAGTTATTAACACGGGAACATGGCGGCCGCAGCCTCAGCTACGGCTTCGGCGGCGAAGGTCAGCGCCGACGGCTGCCGGCACCTGACGGCGTGACCGACCGAGCGGGTAACCGCGCCTTCCCTGGGGGCCGCGAGGGCGGGCGCGGGGCGGGGGGCGGGGGGCGGGCGGCGGGTGGGGGGCGCCGCCTCCCACCCCGGGCCGCGACTGCCCTCCCTGCGCGGAGCAGGGCAGAGCTGTGCGCCGGGGATCGGGCTGTTGTGTGTGCGGGCACTGCCGCCGGAGTGCGCGGGGCACGGGAGTTGCATCCCGGAGGCGCCGCGAAGCTGGGGAGTTGGGGCTTGGGGGGTGGGGAGGGCGGGAAGCGGCGGGGAGACGCGGAGTCCCTGAGAGAGAAAGGAGGCGCTCCAGCGCTGTGTGAGAGCTCGGGAGACGAGTCCTGGAGCCCGGGGCGGGCGGAGGCTGCAGCCTGAGGCACCGGCGAGAGGTGAGCGCCGAGGCGCGGCGGGGAGGCCGGGGGCGCGGGCGCGGCCCCCGCCGGCGGAGCTAGGTGCCAGCCGCCCAGCCGGGTGCGGGGTCGCGAGGACCCAGGCTCCTGCCCCCTCGGGGGGACCGAGGCAGAGACGGGAAGGTGAATTCTGAGAAGGTGCATTCTTTAATGGAAACGCGGAGCGACTGCAGCGGGTGGTAGGAGCGGGTGAAGGGAGGCAGGACTCGGGAAGTGCCGGGGGTGTGTGTGAAGGTGAAGCGCGATGTCAGGGGCGGCAGGCGGGATGAGATGCTGGGCGGAGGGGAGCCGCGGCCCGGCGGGCGGGCGCGCCGGGCCCGTGTCAGCGCCCGGGGCGGGGGGCGAGGGGCGCCGCAGACGGACGGGAAGGAGCTGCAGCGGGCGGGGCGCTCGGGCCGAGCAGGCCGGGCCGCGGTGGGGGCGGGGAGCCGGGGGCCCGGGGCCGGACCGCGGCGGCGCCGAGCCGGGCTCGCCCCAGACTTAACTTTCTGGGTGCGGGCATGTATGCTGGAGGCGCGTTGGGGCCGGGGCTGGGGGCGGGAGGCGGTCCAGGAGGTTCCGGGTTGGCTCGCCAGCGCCCCCTTTTCTCTTCCCCTTCTCCCCGCCCCTGAAGGGACAGGCCCTCAGGGCCCCAGGGGGGAAGCGGGAGGCGTCCTCGCGGCCGGCTCGCGACGGTCACGCCCCGTGGACACTTCTCTCTCGGGCCTCTGGGGACTGCCGGGGGGGGGGGCAGGGGTGGTCTCTGTGTGCTGCTGCTCCCTGCCCGGTCCCTCCAGGGAGTCCCGGAGGCGACTCTTCCGAGATCGGGGGTGGGTCGGTCCTCGGTTAGATGGTCCCTCCTCCTCCCCCTCCCCTTAGTGGTTTCCGGGGCCTGCGGGACTGAGGGGCGGGAATCGGGGACTGGGGCGCCTCGCACCGGCTCGGAGCTAGACTGGGCCTTACGTCTCAGGGTCTGTCACTGGTAGGGGAAACTTTCCCAAACCCTGGACCGAGCTTGAACACCCTCTTCTGCCACCTCGTCCTCTAATCCCACTCCCACCTCACCTCCTCCAACGCGTTCCCCTCCCACCGACCCGAATCTCACTGCGTGTGACTGATGGGGCAAGGAGCCAATCGAAGGTGTGGGTAAGCCAATCGTGAGGACTGGAGGAAGGAAGGGGGCGGGGTTATCCCGGACCAGTTGGAGCGGAGTTGCACGCGGGCGGGGGAGTCATGGAGACGCCAAGAGCTTCCCACTCTTGTCCATCGCTAGTCACTCGCTCCGTCATCTGTAGGGTCGTGTCGCTTACAGGGGCTCTGACCCTAGGAGACACGTAGAGGTGCACGAGATACTATATTTTTCTGGTACCACAAGAGACGTTGTCTTAGCCGCGACGAAGTCTAAAACCACTTACGATGTGGCAGTAACTCTCCGAGGCCCGTTTCTAAAATGGCAAATAATTGTAGTGATCGTGTTCTGGACCCGAGCACCTGGTTTACGTGCTGAGGGTCATAGGAGTTCTCTCTTTACCTCTACCGCAGTTTCATTCAGTTATTCCGGCGTAGGGACAATGAAATTTGAAAGGATACTTTGAAAATGAGTAGTCTTATGTCAATTGATGATTGGGAGTGTAAAGTATCATTGTTTGTAATGGCTTCACTGGTTCCTTGTTTAATTAGACCGCCAATTCCCAAAGTGCACTTGAAAGTTCGGCATTTGGGAGGGCATTAAGAAATAAAGTTATGGTTTTATGTTATGCATTTCTATTTGTTTTTTTTTTACTCTTTCTTGAGTAAACAAAATGAAATTAGGAGCCAAATCTCACCGTTTGAAATATCAAGTGTGGGTATTTAAGGAGCAAAGCTAATCAAAGAATATTTGTGTACAAGAAATGAAATCGGAGTAAAATGTTTGCCAGATTACTCCAACACAAAGGATTATTAAAAATAAATTCAGTTTTTTTCTTAAACACTGCTGAATTGCACAGTGTGTAGGTATTTTGCTGGTTTATGCGACGTTAGGAGACATCTTTGGTGGTTTCAGGCTGTTGGTTGCCTTCAGTCTAGTGACTATCAACTCTTAACTTTTAAGAATAGGGAGGGCAGGTCTTTGGTTCTGTGTAATGATCACAGGTTGCTCTGCAGGAATAGCTGTCTTTTAAAAAGACAGCAGCTGTTGCACTGCTTTTTTTGTGTGTGTATGTGTGCTCCTGTTCTTTGTTGGTGAGGTTAGTGCACACTGACAGCAGCAAAGCACCTTTTTCCAACTGAAATTTGCAGAATCTTTAGGAGTTAAAAGAATGAATAATATTAAATTGAGAGTGAGTCCATTCATTTTGTGATAAATATCCCGTGAATTTAACAAATCTTGTGGGATTTTTTTTGAGGTATTTTATCTACATGATATTTATCTTATCTATATCAATTTTTCTAGTTTTTATTAATCGTGGATTACTAAGAAAGAATTGAGGGAGCTGTAGTTTTAGGAGAAAAGAACATACCCTGCAGATATGTTCATTGTAATATATTGTTTCAAATTTACAATGTGAGTTTCCAATCCATTATAATTTTGAGTATTCATTTGGACAAAAACTAATCACATTTTGCTGTAGCTCTTGAGGTGTTATCTTAGTGATAGAATGGTAAGCACGGTGGAGATAAAATGAATAACTGCTAGAAGTAGGGAGTACTATAAATTGAACAACATTCCAAATGACAGTATCTAATCCCCCCCCCATCATTAGTTAATTTAGTTACTGATGGCCACTCTGAGGTGCCTCCTCCTCTCTCTTTTGTATGCTTGAGTGCAACACAGTATTTTACTTCATTCTCTCCCACAATCTTTGAAATGTTCTCCTATTCTTGGTGGCAGAGAGTAGCAAGTCCCCTAATGCCTGGCTAGGGGGGAAAAAAACCTCTCAAGCATATGGAGACATCTAGAAAAAGATGTGCATCGTCAGCTGTGATTCCATTGTGTGCTTTCAGACTGGATCTGAGCCTTCTTCCTCCTGGGAATTTCAGTCTTACCAGAGGAGTTCTTTGACTTTTAGATGTCAGGACACTGAAGCAGAGGGTAGAAAAGAGCTCACCAATTATGAATTTAATATTTTTATATAGTTTGGCTCTGATTTTAACCCTTCATTGGTTCAATAAAATTTACATGACTTTTGCTTAGTGTTAGAGAAGCATTTTATTGGCAATGTAAATTTTAAGTCTTGGAGGGGGACTAGGGCTGTGGTATGAGAGTGCATAAAGGGGTAATTAATGCTGCTTGGTTGGCTTTGTCTGTAGTTATACCATATTAAAGCTTTCCAACCCTCAGAATCAAGGACCTGTGAGCAGTCTTCCCTTACATACCCTATATTTAAGGATTCAGTACCTTAGCTGTTTCGAAATCACATCAGGCTCAAATGTGACCCATAAGTTGACAGCTTGGATTTCTTGGGGGAGGGGGCTGTGTTGCACTGAGTTTAAAAATGATCCTTTTAATAAGTAGTCCTTAGGATGTTGTATAGCAAAAATATAAGGGGGAGGGTGGGTCTTTTTAAACAATTTTTCTAGACATTAGTTTTCTGAAATGGACGTGTCCTTATTTGATGTTTTCACATTATGTCATGGTTGAAATTATATTTAAAAACATAATTAATGCTTAGCTATTTTTATGGCAAAACTGCTATTTAAGAAATTACTAGCTTTTCAATATTTTGTGTTTATAGTTTTGTTTGGTAATTATGTTATTACATGCTCTATCAATTTTAAATTAAGAGAATATGAGAGAGAAAATAAGCCACTGCTTGAAGGTATTGGTCTTTTACTGCAGTAAATTATAAACCAGCAGCAAATCAGGATCTTATCCCCTAATGAAATAATCAGACTACATTTACATACCAATAATGAAAGTGAGTTAAAAGAAAACAGAACAAAACTCTATTTTTTGTATTATTTTATATCTCAAGCTGATTTTACCTCTCATTTTCTAAACAAAAAAGATGTTCTTAGCATTTGTATTTATTTTCTTTTTGTTTTAAAGCTTTGTAGAAGGGTTTATGAATTGCAAAGTGTAGAAAGAATATTATTTCCTATTTATTACTCTTTAAAGTCTATTAAAAGTAATATCTGGAAAAGCTGTAAAATGCAATTTTAGTGTTACAGACCCTCAAATTAGACAACATAAAGAAAATATACTTTAAGGATTCTGGATACTGAAATTTCTAAATACAGGTAAGAATATGACTTTTGTGGTTATTTAAAATATTTTCTTCATTTATTTTTAGAGAGACAGGAAGAGAGGTAGAGAAACTTCTATGTGGAAGAGATCCAGACAGGGAGAGAAAACCTGGTGCATGAGAGATATCTCTCAAATGCCTGGCCTGCAACCCAGGCATGTACCCTGACTGGGAATTGAACTGGCAACCTTTAGGTTTGCAAGTCAGTTCTCAATCCACTGAGCCACACCAGCCAGGGCTGACTTTTGTGGATATTGTAGAAATTGATATAGTTTTTCTAGTTGTTATAAAAACTGAGGCAAAACTGTTTATGAAAACTCATAAAGGTAAACTTGTGAAGGTAACTGAAATTAAGGAACTCTGTGATCTGCAGGTAGCTCATAATACTCTGGGCTTTTAGGATAAAGATTTTGTTTTCCTTATAAAATGTTCATCAGCAATCACATTTCTGGCTTTCGATGGCTATGATGACATAATGAAATTGTGGAAACATTGGTCTAGAACAATTTTCAGTTGGTTCTGTAGTTGGAAATTTCTAGAGATAAATAAGCAGGGGGCCTATGGCGGTATTTAGTTAGCTGCTTTTGAGGCTTTTAGACATAACACCTTAATTTAAATCAGAGAGGAGAGCTGCTTATAGGTATAAGTTACTAGCAATAGTTCAAGGTTATGAAAGAAAGAAACAATTTTTACTTTGTGTATCAATTGACAGATACATGGGGAATTGAAGTTAGCAGGTTAATTCTGGCAGAATTTATCACTTATAGGCAGCCAATCATGAATTGTTAAGAGTTCTTGATGGCCAACTTAAATCTCACTTTCGGCTTTTTAGATCTTGCCTTGAGTTCTTGCCTCATTTAACCACTGTTTTATTCATTTGTTCAGTTATTTGTTTGATGAGTATTTGAGCGTCCCAGGGTTGGCAGTTTACTTTGACATGTCAAGGTAGTCACTGGTGTCAATTCAACACCACTAGAAAGCCCTAATTTCTGGTGTGATGAAGAAGGAAACTTCATTGTTCCTGGGCCCTGATTGGTCTGTTCTTATACAAATGAGGACTTCAAATTCTCAAAATTTGATTGGTCCAAAAATGACTGTCCTGATTGGTCAGAATGGGGCTGTTGTAACTGGTTGGTGAAGATGCTAATAGGGATATAGCTTTGTAGCTCTGATAGGTCAGGGGAAAGCTTCAGTCCTATTGGTTGAACTACAACTCCAGGAAATCTTTTATAAGGCTGGTTTATAAGACAGGAACCCATTGCAGGCAGGCAGTTTGGTGCAAGCCGTGCTTGGGGGAGAGGCCCCTGTTTAGAAATGACTACAGGGCTTTGTGAGTGTGTATGTGTGTGTGTGTGTGTTTTAATTTAAATTTGAGCTTAGGTAGCCACCAGAAGTACTTATAGCTTGCTTCTTTCTCAGGGTCAACAAATAGCAACAAATAGTATAAACCATTCATTGCAAGTCTGGTGATTAAATGAGAAAAATAGAGTGGGTCAGGTTTTTTTGTTTTGTTTTTTGTTTTTTCTTTGGTGGGGAAGAAGGTGGAAAGGGACATGTTCACCTTAATTTTCTGTTTACTTTGATACTAAAGATTGTGGGGGGAGGTTGGTGTGTGATTTTAATTACATAATGTCAGAAAACTCTGCTTTGATTAGGGTTTGGGTTTTTCCCCTGGAAAATAGGATTATAATGTTCATGTCCTCTGAAATCATGTATGTAGTCAGGATGGTGATCTTTAGTTGGTTGAAGGTGACAGCGAAACATATCAGGGACCTTCCATTTCTGAGGATTATCTGCATTGTTGCTGTTTTAAGACTAACATATTATGGGCCTTTCCACCCTAGGTTTGTAAAGGATGGAAAACTCCTGCAGCCTTCACGCATGTTCTGTTATGGCTGTCAGTTTTTCTAGCTATAACTCATTCTTTCTCTTGACTGAAATGTCTGTATTGGGAGAGTAACAACAATAACAACATAAATGGTAATAGCTATTACTGAGTGCCAATAACCAGTTACTGTAGTCTTACCATAGCCACGGTTTCCCTTTCCATAGTTTCAGTTCCTACTGTCAACTGTAGTCTGAAAAATATTATGTGGAAAATTCCAGAGATAAATAATTTATAAGTTTTAAGTTGTATGCCTTTCTGAGTAGGGTGAAGAAACCTCATGACATCCCATGCCACCTCATTCCATCATGCCCCAGATGTGCTCATTCCTTTGTCCAGTGTCTGTCTACATGCTGGCCACTCACATAGAAGGCGTCTAGGTTATTAGATTGATGGTCATGGTATTGCAGAACTTGTGTTCAAGTAATCCTTTGTTTACTTGATAGTGGCCCCAAATAGCAAGAGTGGTGATGCTGGCAAGTCTGATATGCCAAAGAGAAGCCATTAAGTACTTCCTTCAAGTGAAAAGGTGAAAGTTTTCTACTTAATAAAGAAAAAAAAATTATATGCTGAGGTTCCTAAGATTTACAGTAAGAATGAATCTTTTATCTGTGAAATTGAGTAATTTATAAATTAAACTTTATCATAGGTTCCTGATGGCCAACTTTAATCTCACTTTGGGCTTTTAGACCTTGTCTTTTAATGTATAGGAAGAAAGTATATATTGAGTTCAGTACTATCCATGGTTTCAGGCATCTACTGGGGGTCTTGGGATGTATCCCCCTGTGAATAAGGCTTTACTGTACAGGCTTTTTTTGAGGTATGTTTGATTCTTTTATTCTTGCTCCAACCCTATAAAATAGAGATCACCCCCATGTTTTAGAAGATGATGGAACTTAAAGGGATTTTAAGTCATTGTGCCTATGGGCAAAAGTTTGGGGTTGGGGAGAGTTAATCTTGACCAGTGAGCAGGGAAAGAGATCATTTAAATATTAGAGGGAATGGTAAACCTGAGAATGTCTTACTTTTACAAATCTGATAAGCTGATGTTTGCAGGCCTTTATAAGGCTCCCAGTCTGATTGTTTAATCCATAAAAAGGATGAATAGGTTTGCATAGGTCCAGCCCTGCAAATTTTGTCAGCAGGTTATCTCCCAAACCCTCGCCTCCAGGCAGGCCTGTACCTGGACAGATGTTAGTTAAGATCTGCAGATAGTCTCTAGCCTTTTTAGTCGTCAGCCCAGTGTTTAACAATTCTTAAATTATGAGATTCTTTCTTGTCTTTTCATTTTTACAAGATAAGAACTGTAATGGATGAAGTAAAAACAGGTAATATTTACTGTGTGCTTAGTAAAAACCCGATTGATACAGGGTTAAGGTGCCTCGATTGTATAGTCTTGTATGTTACTCACTGTAACATAGTGACATAATAACAATATCATTTCTCTTTTACAGTTCAGGAAGTGGAGGCACAGAACTGTCAAATAATTTTCCAAAGGTCACCTAGCCAGACTAATGGAGAGGAATTTGAACCAAGGCAAACATCGCCCCTTAGCCCTGCCCCCTTAACTTGTGTCCCTGTTGCTGGTAGGATACACTTCCTTTCAGTAGTGTGGATGTGTCTTATCTAGAGCTCTGTTGAGATCACACAGTGATTCTCCACTAGGAAAGGGAAACTGGGTAATATTTTGAAAAAGCCTATTCAGGTTGCCTATTGTTTTTCACAATAAAAAGCTCAGAAAATAAACTCAAGAAAATTTGATTGTAGGGGATAGGTAGAAAATAGATTAGAGAGCACTCTAGGGGATAGATAGGTTTAGAAAGAGTGAAACACTGATAGAGATATTTGGCTTCCTGTTTCTTTAAAATATTTTTAATTCTAGCATGTTTAACTATTGCATGGTGATAGTGTGATGCCTGTTTTGCAGAATTTTTGCAATCCATGTAGCATGGGTGAGGCAGTGTTGAGATATTGTAGTCCCAAAAGAAGGCTGATAATATATTCAGTCATCTGACTTCTGCTCTGCTATTTGTGGAATTCTTCTGTCTGTTCAATTGTTTTCAGGGAGAGAGGAGAGCTTTCAGGGAGCTCTTTCACCTTGGCACATGTGGGGATCAGCATGCGCTGCTTTTAGTGTTCCAGCTGCTGAGGCGGAAGACCTGTTATCACAGATGAACATATAATGCATGGCATTTTCTATTACTCATTTAATTTGTCCATATGAAATGCAATCCCACATCTCCAAGGCTTAACTTGCAGAGCGTGCATGAGTTCTGGAAGTCCCTGTTGTTGCTGACTGATCTCCGCTTGTTGAAGTACCAGTAAGTGAGGATCGTCTTTTCTAGAGATGACTCCTGCTTATACAATCAGCTCAGGAGTCAAACATGAAATGACTGCCCTTGTCTTGAGTGTTACAGTAGCATTTGTTAAGGATATTTAGTATTACCTTAACATTTCTAATTCTATTATTAATATGTTTAATAATAAAGTTTTGGGTTATTGTGTCACTTAAGCTGAATTGCATGTTTTAGAGGAAACTATCTTTACATAAGTTGTTTCTAGGCATCTCTAGAGTCAAACTGAAATATAGTCACATGGGTAGCAGATTTTTTAATGTGCTTGTGTATATACAGGGTGGGGCAAAATTAGGTTTACAATTGTTCATATGGGAAATACCACAATAATTAATAAATAATAATGCAATAATACATTGTTTTGTATACTCACAACTGTAAATCTACTTTTGCTCCACTCAGTATTTTAAAAATAGAGTCATTTATAAATATTTTTATTAGGTAATCACCTCTGGTATTGTTGGAACATAGGTGGCAAATTCTTTCACATATATTTTTAGATTCCTAAATAAGGAATATGGAAATTTCTTACTAAAAATCTGAGTGTCGGGAGTATATGAATTTCTCCAAACTTAACGTAAAATAATAGCTTTCTTGAAATTCCATAAGCTGGTTGTGAGAGTTATGGAGACATACTGCACGGGGCGGGCGGTCTGCACCGGTGTTGAGGTGATTCTGCTGTGCAGTAGTGCCTTCACTATGTGCCTGCAGCCTGGTGTGGACACTGTGTTGGTTGTGCTGTGCATTGAAACTAAGCCCGCCCAGCCTGGCCCAGTACTTTGAAGTAGGGATGAAATGATTAAAAATGGTACAACTTTATACTGCTTTAATTTGGGTATAAATCTTGGTAGACTCTTTTCTTCTAGTTCCTTTACCTTTCATCTTCCTTAACTTTATCAATTTTTTCTTTTTTTAAAGTTGGAGATGAAGGATGGGTGGTAGTAGAGGGAATAGAGTCATAATAATGGGGAGGGAAGTCTGTTGCCATGTGCGACCATGATCTATGGTTTCCCCCTTTAACCAGACAGATTTGCTCTGCTAACAGCCCTTAGTGAAGAAGCTAGCTATTTGTTAAGGAAGCCATTAAGTTGAAAACAGATCACTTAACACAGACAGTACAGTAATTGGCCGACTTGTTGGAAGTTAGTCGGCTGCTGGACAACATCGTGGTCCAGCAGACTGGGGTGCTGAGTCTCTGTTGGCTAATAAGATTGAGTATTACATTTTCTAGCTTTTATGTGTTTTATTTCTCTGCTGTTGAAGGATATTGTTACAGATTCTGTAGTGTTAGGTGTCTTGAAAGTGTTCATTATATTCAAGTAGTCAGAATGGTGTAAGTTAGAAATACTAAGATGACTTAAGATTGGTGAAAATTGTAACCAATTCCTGAGGCCCAGGAATGCCTGCCTCTGTGGAGCTTCTGGTAGTACATTATTGTACTTTCAGTTTCCATAATTCTGTTCTAAGAATTATTTTATATGTGGTGTTCTTGTTGCTGTTTTAAGTAATACCTGAAGGTTTTTCTGTAAAAGTGTGATATAAAAATAATTATTTCATTAAAAAGTTATTTTATTGGATTCTGGAACCACCATTCTTTTCTAAATAAACAAATAGCAAGTATAAAAGTGGAGCCTAGTGAAGGAAATGGGAGTCCCATAAAGATCTTTTATTTTTGCTATACTGCTTTTTATTTTAAGCAAGAGGTGTATATAATTTAGAATTGTACTAATAAATGAAAGGCTTTAAGCTATTAGATATAACACAAGAAAATGTTCTGATATTCACTGTGAACTGCACATGTCAATAGTGATGACTGATAGTGACAAAAGTCAGCAAAGTGCCTGGACACTGAAGGACATTAGAAATCAAAGCCAGAGCACTGTCTTTCTGGTTGAAGGACACACATAATAACATCGACATTCTGACGATCATCAGTGATCTCATTATAATAATAATAATTCTCACTTTGAGAAAAGGCATTCACTCAGGAGAAAACCAAGTCAGGTGATGAAGGGAATCCCAGGGTTCTGGCTCTAGGCAAGCAGAGGCTTGGGCAGGAAGGCACTGGGCCTGGACACGTCTGGCCTGGCCCTGCGGGCAAGGTACAGGGCAAGTGGGACTCCCAGAAGGGTCATGATGCTCACTAGAAGAGGCCCTCAGCTGCTCCTTGTCTTTCCTCATTGTCACTGTTACCAGAGGCAGCCAGTGACCCTCTAGTGGGGAAGGAAGGGGAGAGGAGGCCAGAGAGAGCTTGTGATAGATAGATGGCACATGAGGTGAGTCCCAGTAGATAGAGGTCCCAGATGCTCACCTGCACACTGGTTGTCTGCTTCAGAATTGCCCGCCATGGCTCTCATGTGTAGTCTTCTGATCTGCGATTCTGTAACAAAATGATGGTGCTACTGACCTGCTCCCTTCAGGCACCATGAAGCCCTGTAGGCCTTCTACCCCCATGCTCTGTGTTACCAGACTGACCACTGGGGGATTCTTTTTTTTTTTTAATATATTTTATTGATTATACTATTACAGTTGTCCCATTTTCCCCCCTTCAGTCCCCTCTACCCTGCACACTCTCTCCCACCCACATTCCCGCTCTTTAGTTCATGTCCTTATGTCATAAGTTCTTTAGCTTCTCCATTTCCCATACTATTCTTGCCCTCCCCCTATTTTCTACCTACCATCTATGCTACTTATTCTCTATATCTTTTCCCCCTCTCTCCTCCTCCCACTCCCCTATTGTTAACCGTCCATGTGATCTCCATTTCTGTGATTCTGTTCCTGTTCTAGTTGTTTGCTTAGTTTGTTTTTGTTTTAGGTGTGGTTGTTAATAATTGTGAGTTTGCTGTCATTTTATTATACGTGTTTTTTATCTTCTTTTTCTTAGATAAGTCCCTTTAACATTTCATATAATAAGGGCTTGGTGATGATGAACTCCTTGAACTTGACCTTGTCTGAGAAGCACTTTATCTGCCCTTCCATTCTAAATGAAAGCTTTGCTGGATAGAGCAATCTGGGATGTAGTTCCTTGCCTTTCATGACTTGGAATACTTCTTTCCAGCCCCATCTTGCCTGTAAGATCTGTTTTGAGAAATCAGCTGACAGTCTGATGGGAACTCCTTTGCAGGTAACTGCCTCCTTATCGCTTGCTGCTTCTAGGATTCTCTCCTTCATTTTAATCTTGGCTAATGTAATTATGATGTGCCTTGGTATGTTCCTTCTTGGGTCCAACTTCTTTGGGACTCTCTGAGCTTCCTGGACTTCTTGGAAGTCTATGTCTTTTGCCAGATTGGGGAAGTGCTTCTTTATTATTTGTTCAAATAACTTTTCCACTTGTTGCTTTTCCTTTTCTCCTTCTGGTACCCCTATAATTCGGATGTTGGAACGTTTAAAGATGTCCTGGAGGTTCTTAAACCTTTCCTCATTTTTTTGAATTCTTATTTCTTCATTCTTTTCTGTTCGATTGTTTCTTTCTTCCTTCTGGTCCACTTCATTGATTCGAGTCCCAGTTTTCTTCTCATTACTATTGGTTCCCTGTGCACTCTCCTTCATTTCACTTAGTGTAGCCTTCATTTTTCATCTAATTTGCAACCAACGTCAACCAATTCTGTGAGCATTCTGATCACCAGTGCTTTGAACTGTGCATCTGATAGGTTGACTATCTCTTTGTTGCTTAGTTGTATTTTTTCTGGAGCTTTGATCTGTTCTTCCACTTGGGCCTTTTTTTGTTTGTTTGTTTGTTTTTGTATTGAGGCTCCTATTACATAGTGAGGGGCGGAGCTGGGTTGTACACTGTTTGTCGGGGCGGGGTCCAAGAGGGAACAATGGTGCTTGCTCCGCTCTCTGCCAGATTTCAGTCACTTCCCCCACGTCCCCCAAGCAAAGTGGGCCCTTCTCGTGCAGATTCCCTTGTGAGCTTGCGTATGTTCTAGGACCCTTTGGGTCCTTCCAACGAACTCTCCTGTGAGGCTGGGAGTCTCTCCTGGCTCTTCAACCCCCACAGGTGTTTTCAATTGATGTTTTGAGGTTTTATTTCCCTGCGCTAGGACCCTGGGTTGCGAGGTCTGTCTCGCTTCCCAGTTGTTTCTCCTGGTTTATCTGCACGCAAATGTGGGACCGCCCGGTCAGCTGCCTTGCGTGGTGCATCCTGCTCCACAATTGCTGCCTCACTGGGTCAGCGCGCTGCCACCCTGTGCCCAGGTTCTGCCAGTCGCCGCGCCAGGGTCCGCCTGCCGCCGTCTTGCGCACCTGGGGTCCACAAGTCACCGATTTTTTTTCCCCGACCCCTCTCCGCCCAGCTGCAGGCTCCGCCCTTCCTACTCGTCTAGATCATGTGTCTATTTTAACTCCTTGGTTGTCGGACTTCCATACAGTTCAATTTTCTGTCAGTTCTGGTTGTTATTTTGTTTCTAATTTGTTGTCCTTATTTTGGTTGTGCGAGGAGGCACAGTATGTCTACTTATGCCTTCATCTTAGCTGGAAGTCCCAGCACTGGAGAATTCTTTTCCCTTTTCCAGTGAGAAGTGAAGGTACTACTCCACCCAAGAATAGATAAAGACCAGGTGAAGCAAGGGAGGGTCTTCAGGGGCTTGTGATTTTCAGAGGTTCAGCTCCTTGTCTTCACTTGGCTTGACTCTCAGAGGAATGAGGGGAGCTTTCTAACTAAGGGACACAGGGCGTTTTCCTGGCTGTGCAACCCCTTTTCCATTAGCTTCTTGAGAAAGTTCGCAGTGACATTCAGTGTCTCTGGCAGCCTCAGTCCAGTTTTCCTTAAATTAAAAAAAAAATACTGGAGTTCCGGCCAAGATGAGGGATAGGCAGTTGCATTGTGCCTCCTCGCGCAACCAAAACTAAGGACAACAAAAATTGAGAACAAGAAAACAACCAGAACAGAGGGAAATGAATTGAACAGAAGTCGGACCCCAGTACGTCCAGACCGGTAAGGAGCGGCGGAGTGGGAGGCCTGTGGAGAGGGGTCGAGGGGCCCCCGGCGGGAAGAAACGCTGGCTGGCAGACACGGGAAGAAACGCAGGGCGCAGACGGCAGCGGTTGGACCGGTGGCGGACCCTGGGCTCAGGAGGCGACTAGCAGACCCAGTGAGGGGCGCAAGGCAGCTGGCTGTCCGCAGCCCCACATTCGCGAGCAAACTAAGCGAAAATGGGTAGCGCTGCTGCGTTTCAAAGCTTAAGAGCCCCGTCTAGGAGCTGAGGCCGGGAGACTCTCTCAGCCTCACAGGAAACTTTTCGGGGAAGTCCACAGAGTCCGAGAAAGTGCACAAGCCCACCGCCCGGGAGCCAGCACTGGAAGGGCCCAATTTGCTTGTGGGAGGCAGTGGAGGGGATGGAAGTCCTAGAGAGAGCAGAGCAGGCGCCATTGTTCCCTCTCAGACCCCGCCCCCACAGACAACGTCACAACCCAGTGACTGGGGTGCCCCGCCCTGGTGAACACCTAAGGCTCCGCCACCCTTATGAAACAGCCGCAACCAAACCAAAGGAAAATAAAAAAGATGGCTCAAACAGATTTGAAAGCCCCAGAACCAATTTTTTTTAAGTGACCAAGAGATAGCCAAACTATCAGATGCACAGTTCAAAGCACTGGTGATCAGGAAGCTCACAGAATTGGTTGACTTTGGACATAAATTAGATGAACAAATGCAGGCTACGATGAAGAGAAATGAAGGAAAACGCACAGGGAAACAGTAGTGAGGGGAAGAAAACTGGGACTCAAATCAATGGAGTGGACCAGAAGGAAGAAAGGAACAACCAAACAGAAAAGAATGAAGAAACAAGAATTCAAAAAAATGAGGAGAGGCTTAGGGACCTCCAGAACACCTTTAAATGTTCCAACATCCGAATTATAGGGGCACCAGAAGGGGAAGAGGAAGAGCAACAAATTGAGAACTTACTTAAACAGATATTAAAGGAAAACTTCCCCAATCTGGCAAGGGAAATAGACTTCCAGGAAGTCCAGGAAGCTCAGAGAGTCCCAAAGAGGTTGGACCCAAGGAGGAACACACCAAGGCACATCATAATTACATTAGCCAAGGTAAAAATGAAGGAGAGAATCCTAGAAGCAGCAAGAGACAAGGAGACAGTCACCTACAA
>PVIA01009534.1:0-60358 GCA_004024845.1 Tonatia bakeri
GACATTGCCAGGGCTCAGGTTCGCAGGATCTAGGACTCTGAGTTCCTTGTGGGCCAGGTGGACAGGTCATCTGGGCCAAGAGCACTAACCCCGGAGCATGGGTATGGCCTCCCAAGCCCAAGCTGCCCACAGGGTGGCCAGAGTGCAGACTCCCAGGGTGATAAGTACTAACTGAGTCCCTCCTGTGTGCAACACCCTGTGCGACCTCCCTTCCCTCCCCCCAGCTACTCTGTTCTGTTCCTTGAACCTGCCCGGCTCCTTCCCACCGGCCCTCTGCTCTCATTCCTGGGTCCTCCTGGAATGCTCTTGTTCTGACCCTCTCGGGGCTGCTCCTTGGATTCTTCCAGTCTCGGCAGAAAACTTGCCTCTAGAGGAAGCTCTTCCCTGATCTCAGGTTGCCACCCTCTATACTCATCGGCCTGTGGGACAGAAGCCCAGATGTGAGAGAAATGCAGGAGGGTTCCCTCTTGATCGGTTGCACCTCCACTGCGTGTCGTGAGCGCCCCACCTGGCTGGGGGCCCGATGGAATGGGAAACCCAGGCCCGCAGAACCTAAGCAGTGACACGGTGCCCTGTGGATGACGCTCAAGCAACTGGGCCACACGGGTCAGGGCCTAACTGACCTGTTTTAATGCTCTGAGCCTTGTTAGCTGATATTTTTCTTGTTTATTTATTTGTCTGTTTGCTAATTGTCTTTTCCTCCTCCACTCCTCCTACAACATACGCACACGTATGTTGTTTCAATAAAATTTTAAAGATTTTGTTTACTTTTACAGAGAGGGGAAGGGAGGGAGAAAGAGAGGAAGAGAAACATCAGTGTGTGGGTGCCTCTCGCACACCCCACTAGGGACCTGACCTGCAGCCTGGACATGTGCCCTGAATTGGAATCGAACCAGCGACCCTTTAGTTCACAGTCCGGTGCTCAGCCCACTGAGCCACACCAGCCAGGGTATATTGTTAAGCTGTTTGAAGTCAGTGTTTGACCACCTTGCTCACTGCTGCTTCTCAGCACTGGAATAGCACATGCTCAGTGAATGAGTATAAGTGAATGCCAGGCTTCCAGGACAGAGTTCCAAGCCAGACAGTCCTGCCCTCAAGGAGTGCGGTGCACTAGTCAGACAGCTACCCAGAGAAGGCCAAAGTGAATTAGTACAATTTGCCACAGTTAATAAAGCCTTTTACCACCACAGAAGCTGCATTTATTGAGTGCACATCACTCTAGGCACCTCTGTTCTTTACTCACATGTCTACAACCTCCCTAAAGGTAGGAATTACTATTTCTACTCTGCAGGTGAGGGAACAGCAGCTTGGGGAGGTGGAAGTCTGTGTGCAAATGTGAGAAAGAAGCTGTGGTTTTAACCCCTCCCCTCTTTTACAGATAAAATCTCCCTCTGTGGGGCAGACAGGATTCTTCCTCTTCATAACCAGATTACCTAAATTTCAGAGAAGCCAAGTGACTTGCCCTCAAGCCAAGGAAAGGTTGTTGGAGTCTTGGATACTTCCCTTTCCTTCTGATCAGAGCTCCTCCCTGGGCCTTCAAAGTCACCCGTGCTGGCAGATCTCTCTCTCTTCTCTGCGTCAGGCTCGGGCCTGTGGGACCAGCGTGACGGAGAGAAGCCTCCTTGTGTACAAGGGGTCTCTCCTGTACGAGGTCTGTCCAGAGGTGTCCAGCCATGTAATAGGAAAAATAGAGACATTTATTGAAGAAGATACAAGAAACTTTGTACGTGAGACAATGACACTTCAGTCCCCTTCAAAATGGGCACCTTGGGACCTCACACAGTTCTCCCAAATCGCCGTCAGCTGCCCAGTTGTATTTTCCTGAATCTCATCAACAGTCTGAAATCTCTTCCCTTTCAATGGCAATTTTAGTTTTGGGAAAAGCCAGAAGTCGCAGGGTGCTAATCGGGCTGAAGTGGGTCTGAGTCACCTGGACGATTTGATGTTTTAGAAAAAACTCCCCATGAAATTGTAACAGGGTGCAGCGAACGGGGCGGGGGCTCTCAAATAGGGATTGTAATGGGGTCCAGAACTTGGTGTCCAGGAAATATTAGAAAAAAAGATATATATATATATATATATATATATATATATATATATATATATGATGTCCTCACCCCCACAAGTCTGAGCTGGAGGTGGGATGCATGGAGCAGGACCCTGGAGAGTTGTTTGGAGTAGCAACAGTTTTGCAGCTAACCTCTGGCGTGGTCATTTAACCTTTAACTGGTACCATAGATATGTTAAATAGCTGTGACCGTGCTCTGAGCCAGGAGGATGGGAGTGACTTCAACCCATGATGTAACATGGCACCTACTCCCCCCCGGTTACAGAGTCTGCGTAAAAGCTTGGAGATGATTGGCTCCACACCACAGGACCACACCTACCAAGGCTTACTATGGCAACCCAGTAAAGCTGGAAAAAAAATACAGGAATGCTGGCAGCTGTGACCAATTATGGGAGGAATTAGAAATGGTGCGGCAGAGGAAGATTGGTGCTGGGATTTAAACCCAGGTGTAGCAACCATGTGGAGTCTTTTTGGGACCACGCAGCTTGGGCAGAGAAGAACCACAGACTTCTATTTATTTTTCTGAGATACGGTACCCCATACTGGGCAGAGGGAGAAGGAACAACTGTGCATTTGTGGGTATTCTAAAGGACTTTGGGACCTCAACAAAGACATTAAGTCATTGCTCTTAAATTTGTATAACTCCTTAAATAAATAATCCCTTTCCTTTTCATCAATCTCTGTCAATGAGAGACATCTTTCCCTGGCGGTGGGCAAGGCGAACCTAGTACAGGGTGGGGGACCCCCAGGACACAAGGGTGGGTCCATTTGGTAATATATCATTCACTGCCCCCCGGGTCTGTTCTGTAACAAAATGTGATGCATGAGAAGGCACGTTGTTGTGATGAAGCTACCAATCACCAGCTGCCCACAGCTGCAGCCTTCTGAATCATCCCAATAGTTTCCATAGAGGAATGTTCAAGCTTAATGCAAAATTTGATGCAGATCCGTTGCTCTGCTTGCTCAGTTATTTTGAATGCAATGGCCACACAGTACACGTGCTCACTTAGTGGCACCTACTGCCCCCAGTGACTAGTACAGCGAAGTCATTGTTCATACATGTGCATTCCAGTCCACTCTCCTTGGCTGCCAGGTTACATCAATGTCGCACGAACTGTTCTCCTTATATTAACAATGGCTGGACTTTTTCCGGACAGACCTCATATATTCTCCAGTCTGGATTCTAGCACTATTCTTCTCAATGTCTCAGGCCACCTCTGACTGCACAAAACTGAACTGCCCTAAATGACACAGCCCCCCCAACCCCCCCATCCCCCGCCATGCCCCACCTGTGGGCACACAGGACCAACCCCATCTGCAGCCTGGGATCCCCCAGGGCAGAGGAGAGCAGAGAGGAGCCCACCTCCCAAGCCTGGATGGGATGGACCTCTACCCCTCCTGCAATCCCATCCCCAACTTTAGGCCCCCTTGCAGGCACTAGCCCTCCTCCACTCACCCTCTTGAAGGGAGATTTCAGGGAACACTTTAAGGACAGAGGAGAAAGGCTCTCTACGAAACCCAACCCTACTCCTTGCCCTAGGCAGGGACATACCCCTTGTACCCTTGGCAGAGCCAGGCTTTACCCAGGAAGAAGCAGATCAGAGTGAGGAGGAAAGCCAGGGTGTGCCCACAGAGCACCTGCACACGGCAGCCACAGCAGCAGACACACTGCCTGGGCCACAGCACGGAGGGAAGCTTACAGTTTGGAGAGCAATCAATGGTTCCTCAGAGGCCCGCATTCCAGCCCCTACCTTGTCAGTGTAGCAGCCTCCCGGCCCCAACTTCAGGCATCTCCAGGTCCTTCCAAGACACCCTCTACCCTTTTGTCAGTGCTGTGGGTTGAATTGTGTGTTCCCCCCAAGATGTTGAAGTCCTGATCCCGGTGCCTATGAATGTGATCTCATTTGGAAATAAAGTCTTTACAGAGTAATTCAGTTTCAGACCAGATCATACTGGATTAGGGTGGGTCCTAACCCCAACAACTAGTGTCCTTTCAAGGCCATGTGGAGACACAGGGAGACAGGGAAGATGGCCATGTGAAGACGGAAGCAGAGGTTGAAGGGATGGGTCAACAGGTCAGCGGCAGGTCTTTACATTGCCAGGAGACACCAGAAGCTGGGAAGGAGAAAGGATTTTTTTTCCCTCTGAGGACTCCTCAGAAGAAGCACAACTTGTTGATACTTTGGTTTTGAAGTTCTGGCCTCCAGAACAGTGAGAGAATAAATTTCTATTGTTTTAAGCCACCCACTTTGTGGTGCTTTGTTACAGCAGCCCTAGGAAACGAATACAGGCAAGTTCAGCTCCCCGGGTGGCTACATTTGGCACATGGCCCTTCTGCTCGGAACCTCTGTGAGCTCCCACGGCCAGCCACACCTGGCGCTCATGGCCACCCCACTACCTCCTCACTGCTGCTGTCCTACTTCTCCCCTCACCAGCTCTCCACTGGCAACTTTGCTGGCTCCTCAGCAACCTGTTCTCATTCCGTGGGAGGCAAAAGGGGAAGAGAGTGGGAGAAAAATGAAATTTTGAATCTGGGCGGCTGGAGTCCCTGCTGGAAATAAGAAGGCTGAAAGAGGGAGGTGGTCTGCAGGTGTGGGCATGGGTGGGAGAAAGGTCTCACCTGCTGTTACTCAAGCTCCTGGTCTCTCTTCCAGAGTTCCCAGCCATCCTGGCAGGGTTTGGAGTGTTCCCACACGCCAATGCCACCTTTCTCTGTAGAAGACTCTGATGGAAGAGGGCCTCAGGGTAGTTCATGAGCACTGGGGCCCCAGACTCTGTGCCTAAGCTCCGGAGTCAGCATACCCAAGCAGCTCAGCTGGGCCAGATCAGAGCCCCTACCTGCTTGTGATCCCAGCTGTCCACCACCTCACTTCTCCACCCAAAGACCAGAACAGTGGGGCAAAGACAAGTCAGAAGACCTGGGTTCTATGCTGGCTTTGTCACAGATTCACTGTGTCCTTAGCTAATAACTTCCCCTCTCTGGGCCTCACAATCCTGAGTGCAGTGTGAGGGCTGGACTCAGGATCTTTTCCAGTGTCCTCTCAATATTTGATGAGCCTTATTTAGAGGAGTGGCTCTCTGATGGTGCAATTCCAGGCAGAGTGAGCTAGGCAAATGGAACAGGAGGTTCAGGCTCCAAGGGCTTTCCTGTTACCTTGTTCATCATGGGCTACAAATGGTCACCCCTGCTCCTGAAGTGAGCATTTCCAGAGGCTTCCTGCCAGCTGCCTGGTTATCTCACACAGTGCCAGCAGCATGGTGGGTTTGTGTAAAGGCAGAAGGATGGTGGGGAATGGGATTGGGGAAGTAGGTTAGATTGCATTGGGCAAGGTGGAGGGAAAGGGCAGGGTTAGGTGGTCACCACCTGAGTGCTTGTTTTGCTCTGTGAAGTGACACGTATATATGCATGTATGTACATGTACTCATGCTCAGGTCAACTTATGCATGATTTTGTGTGTGGATAGATATGAATACATGTAGTTGTGTGCCTTAATCACATACATGTGGGAACCTACCTAACCAAGCATAGATTCATGGGAGATACCTGTAATGCTGAACAGTGACCAGGAATGCTGAGACTACAGACTTTTGTGTTCCTAAAGAATGTACAGAGAAGCCACTCTCTTGGGACATGTGCCTTCCTGGACTCCACCATAATTCAGTGTAACATAGCACCTGTTTTTCTGGACTACTACATGGAGGCTGAGGAGATCTTGAAAAGGAGAGCTGCTGTGACAGGACGGCAATTTTGAAACCCACAAGTGTGCCTTCCAGAGGGGATGGAAAACTGTTTGCACAGTGGCTTAAGAACAGATAAGGGTACGAGGAATATTTGGGCATGTTTTTGGCTTATAGCCTGGTGGGGAGTGGGGGAAGTGCTGGGTCTCATGGGAGAACAGGGCTCTGAGCAGGAGTGCTACCAGCCCCTCCTGCCCAGAAGTTGGAATCCTGTAAATAAAAACCTGTTTCCCTTAACACTAATTGTTGGGTCATGCACCAAGGCACCACATGCATGAGCCCTGGTTTCCTCAGTTACACTACTGCAACTATCAATTTCTTGCCCCCTTTGCCTCTGTGCTCCAATTCCCTGCCCCACCTACTGGACCCATACCTTCCTGTCTTTGCTCATACTGTTAGCCTCTATCTTCCTGGTCCCTCCCTTGCCTGGTTAACTCTTCTCCTCCCAGAAGGCTCTTCTCTGACCCTCCCAGGTGGATTCCTCTCAATCTCACTCCACATAGCATGTGTCCCTGAATGAACTATGAGTGCATCCAAGGCAGGTCTGGTTCTTTTCCAAGTTCATGTTCCCAGAGCCTAACTCAGTAGTTGCTCACAAAGTGAGAAGGAAGGAAGGAAGGAAGGAAGGAAGGAAGGAAGGAAGGAAGGAAGGAAGGAAGGAAGGAAGGAAGGAAGGGGTGGAGGGACAGGTGCTTGAAGGAATGAAGCTTCACAGAACTGCTCATTACATACCTTCCACAGCTCTTATCTTGTGCTGTAGTTATCTACAAATCTGATTGGTGAATTCCTCCAGGACAAGAGCCAGCTTTTCCCCCTTCTGTACCCACAGAACTGGGGAGCATAGTTTGCCCCAAGTTAGGTTTTTAAAGGCTGCAATGGTGCAATTCTGCTTCTCTGCTGCTTCCTGCTGATAAAGAGAGGAAACCGGACAAAGTCTGGACGCTTCTCTGGCAGCAGTGGGTCCTATCTTGCCTGGGGATAACAGAGAGGTTTTTGGATTGCAGGGAACAATGGCTTTTCCTTATATTCTTCATTCTCCTAACAATAGCCAGAGGACACGGTAGGTGCTGTCCTGCTTCCCTCCCTCCAAAGCCTACTCTCTCTCTCCACGGAAGGGTATGTGCTCAGTATCTGACTGATCCCCTGCACCCCAGCTCTCCAGACTGATCTGGGGTATTTCTGAGCACCTGAACAGTGTTGTTGAGTTACAATTCTCTTTTTGTCCATTCCTTCCCCTCAGCCCCCAGCCTGAAATCCCCAGAGGCAGGGATCACCTGCTCATTGATTCATTCAACAAACATTGAGTGGCAGCCTCAGGTTGGGGGTTCTCTGCCCTCACCAGTCTGGGTGGGTTTTTACTTCATCTCAGTCTCCAGCCACAGCCCGAGGATCGGCAGACACGCGGTGTTTTTGGACACGGGACACACTGGTGGGTGATTTAATAGGCAAAAGGGGGAGGGACTTTGGATCTCCTCTAGGTCCTCTAAAATGTACATGGCGGGGGATGGTCCTCTCTGACCTTGGTCCAGGCTTCTTGCTATTTTCTGAGGCCAGACCAATGGAAGTCCAGGGAAACAAAAAGACTAATGTCAACGTAAGAAATGTCCAAACCTGTAAGAATTTTTCCTGAGTTTATTTGAGTCAAACAGACAACAATTACCGGGAAGCAAAACCTCAACAGATTGAGAAAATGCTCCCGAGAAAGGCAGTTCTGCATCCTGCTTTATACATTAAAACCAAAAGAGAAGAGGTGGGATGAAGACTTCTGGTCACGAGGGAGGCATAGGTAGTCATGCTTCGCCTACTCACACAACTACAAAGAGAATTACAACTAGCCCTGGCTGGTGTAGCTCAGTGGACTGAGCACAGGACTGCAAACTAAAAGGTCATGGATTCAATTCCCAGTCAGGTCACACGCCTGGGTTGCAGGCCAGTCCCCAGTAGAGGGCATTCAAGAGGCAACCACACATTGATGTTTCTCTCCCTCTCTTCCACCCCTTCCCCTCTCTAAAAATAAATAAATAAAATCTTAAAAAAAAAAAAAGAATTACACTAAACTGCAAAACAAATAACACCCAGAACTGTCAGAAACTCGAATGGAAGTCCGACAACCAAAGATGTGAAGAAGCCACAACCACCACCTGCAGAGGGAGAGGTGGAGACACAGAGACAGGGCGGGGAAGTGAGGAGACGCGGTGTGGCGCAGAGAGGCGGCAGCGGCAGCGGGACAGGCACAGGCGGTTCTGTATTCACCTGTGGTGAATAAAAATTGGGAGTGATACCTTGGGAGCAAGCGATCCCAGCCTCAGGCCAGACTGCACGGTCCAGGGTTCCAGTGTGGGGAAGATAAATTCCCATAACTTCTGGCTGTAAATGCCAGTGGGAATTGGGGTGGCAGAAGAAATTGCCAGATTTTCAGGAAACTTCGTATAAAGGGCCTACACCATCTTAAAACATATGCAAACCCACCCACTCGGGGATTCAACACCAGGGCAACAGCTGGGAGGGTGCTAGTGGCATATAGGAAGGGGGTAAACTGAGTGGAAATGGGGCAAATGCCAAGCAAACCCCCAGAAGCCATGCAGTGGCACAGTCCCCTCTCTGAGCCCCCCCCACACACAGAGCCACAAAGCAGTTAAGTGGATTGCCCCAATCTAGTGATTACCTAAGGCTCCACCCCATACAATTTACAGGTGCCTTGTAAAGGGAGCCAAAGCAACTCTACCTAATACACAGAAACAAACACAGGGAAACTGCCACATTGAGGAGACAAATAAATATGGCCCAAATGAAAGAACAGAACAAAATGCCAGAAAATAACTAAATGAAACAGAGACAGCCAACTGCCACGTCCTCTTCCAACCATGTTGTCTGACAAGGTACGGACGTGGAAAGAAGGAATTCAAGGAATCCATCTTCCTGGAAGAGAATGTGGCATACAAAGGGGGGCGGTAATTTTCCTGGGATTGCTCTTAATACCTCCTTGTTGATATTATTCATGGTCTTGCTTTGTGCCCTGATTCACATAAGAACAGGCCATGAGGAAAGAGAGGCTCGAAGCCAGTCAATGATTGACTTTGAGGGAAATTCTGAAGGGACAACTAGTTCTCCCCCAACTATTGAATCATGCCCTAATTGTGTAAACAAGGTGTTTATAAACCTGAGTAAGAAATTATCCTTGATTGTTCCCATAAAAGAATTCATGAATTAGTTATAACAGGCTGAATTGTTGGTAAATTCTCCCATGCCTGTTCCCTACTCACAGATACAAAGGGTCTTCCAAGAAAACAAGAAAAAATTATATAGACCCCTACCCACAGCCCAGGGATACTCCTGGGTAGCATATTGGATTAATGGTAAATTGGTATCCCCAAAGAGGAGCTAATAGTCTCCAGAGGGTTCCAGATCCCCCATTGCCTTATACAGGGGCATATAATGAAGATGGCATTAGAATGGTCAATAAGGTTGGAGTCCAAGTGCCTTATAATAGTCTAAATTTCATGAAAAGGTTAGCTCGAGGCAGACCTCCTGGTGTTTATTTACTAAGGAATAAAACAGGTCACTACTCCACCAGCTTGTCAAAGGATTTTGCCCACATTTCCCCCTATCATGCAGCAGCTTCAAAAAAGAACTCTCTAAATTATCCAAATAGAAATAGAATAAGATATGAGAAAGTCAAGAATGGCTTGTACCCTATAAAATTTAATAAAACTGTCTATCACCTTTTAGGTCAAAAGGTTTACTGTGGCTAGATTTCCTCTCTATCTCTCCCTACATGTTTGTTTTGGTGATCAAAAGGTGGTGGGATTGTTAGATACCTATATTTTAGGTTTATTGATTTGCATAATTCCAATGAAGTTGTACAAAATAACTTCTTGACCAGAGAACAAATCCCCTCTAATGAAATAGCCCCTGAATGTCTAAAAGTTGTGGAAGTAATAGCCCCTCCTTTACCTTGAATAGGAATATATATCAATTAGAATTAAACAGGCAAAGAAATAAGAGAAGCTGGTTAGCTATTACAAACCAAGCAAGTAGAAACAATTACCAGAGAGTTAGAGTTCATAGTACATAGAGAAATATTTTAGACAGAAAAAGATAGATAACCAAAGCAGACATCACAAAGGCCTTAGAATAAATTTCTTATGAACTCTACTCAATCGAGCGTATCCTTTTGCCCCATGACAAATTCTGACAACTTTAATAAACAATAAGACATTCAAACTCTGTACATACAGCTATTTCTAATTGTTTGTATTTAATAGGTTACTAGATTAGCATGACCAGATATTTGGATAGAAAATTTCCTGCTTCACCTAATTGCAAATGTTAATCACTGCTGAAAATGCAAATATAAAAATCTGCTTGTACTTGCAATAAACGGAATAGAGCTTCACCGTCCTCTGAGTCGTGTTGTCGTCTGTTACCCATCGCCGATGCCTTACCCACCTTCAGGAGACCCTTGACCAGCTGCGGCCGGACTGTGGCAGCTGACCATCAGATGTGGAGTTCAAAACACCAGTGACCAGGGCACTCAGAGAACTCACTGAGCACGGCAACAACATGAAGGAAGAAATGAAGGCTACTCTAAGTGAAATAAAAAAATCTACAGGGAAACATCAGTGAAGGGATAGAAGCTGGGATTCAAATCAATGATTTGGCACATAAGGAAGAAAAAACATTCAACCAGAACAGAAAGAAGTAACAAGAGTTAAAAAAAGTGAGGATAGTACAAGACTCTCAGATATCTCCAAAAGTGCCAACATCTGAATCATAGGGGTGCCAGAAGAAGAGGAAGAGCAAGAAATTGAAAACTTATTTGAAAAAATAATGAAATAAAACTTCCCTAATCTGGCGAAGGAAATAAGACATACAAGTCCAGGAAACACAGAGTCCCAAACAAGTTGGATTCAAAGAGGACCACACCGAGACACATCATAATTAAAATGCCGAAGGTTAAATATAAAGAGAGAATCTTAAAAACAGCAAGAGAAAAGCAGAGAGTAACCTACAAAGGAGTTTCCATAAGTTTATCAGCTGATTTCTCAAAAGAACCTTTGCAGACAAGATGAGACTGGCAAGAAGTATTCGAAGTGATGAAAAGCAAGGACCTACAACCTAGATGACTCTGTCCAGCAAAGCTACCATTTATTTAGAATGGAAGGACAGATACAGTGCTTCCCAGACAAGGTAAAACAAAAGGAGTTCATTATCACCAAGCTATTATTACATGAAATGTTAAAAGAACTTATTTAAGAAAAAGATCAAACTGTGAACACTAAAAAGGCAACAAATTCACAACTATCAACAATGAAATGGAAAACAAACAAACAAACAAACAGAAAAAACTAAGCAAACGACCAGAACAGGAACAGAACCATAGGTATGGAGATCATTTGGAGGGTTATCAGTGGGGAGGGGGTGGGGGGAGAATGTGGGAAAAGGTGTAGGGATTCAAAAGCATACAAAATAGACATGGAGATGTGAAGAACAGTATAGGAAATGAGAAGCCAAAGAACTTATATGTACAAGCCATGCACATGAACTAAGGGGGTTGGGGGCGGATTGCTGGATGGAAGAGGGGCTACTGGGAAGAGAGCGCAAAGGGAGAAAAATTGGGACAACTGTAATAACCTAGTCAATAAAATACACTTAATTAATTGGGAAAAAAGAGAGAAGACGTCAAAGGGTTACGTGAAATCCACTGGTGATACATTAGGGAGGCGGGAGAAAGCAAAGCAAGGATACTTCTGGGGTTGGATGAAAAGCAAATGATAGACGCTTCTTTTACACGGGTGGGTGCAGGACGGTCAACGGGCAACAACTCAGCAGCAGTGAGGGGATCTGTGGTCTCCCCTTGGTGCCTTGGTGCGGTGTCTGTGTTTTCAGGGGTCCAGCAAAAAGAAATTAGTTTGACATGCCAAAGGTATGTTATCATACATGTGAAAAGACAATAGGCTTAATTAAGGTAAAGATTAACTTTGGTCAGGGTAGATTCTAGCCTAGGACATGACTACTTGCCATAAACTGCTTTTGGTTAGTAAGCTTTCATTTCATTTGTGGTTACTTTAGGTCTCTGTGTTGATAAGGCCGCCACGCAGGCTTCCCCTGAGCTGGCCAGGTTTAGTTTGTGGCCCCTTTCCATCCACACTGAGCAGAACCAGTCTGAGAGTGGCAGTTGCAGGAGGGGCCCACGTCAGTCAGGGGCTGCTGGTGGCTGCTCCGCCAGCCCCATCCTGCCTCCCTGGAACCCCATTAGTAAAACCAGGAGTGGAGGAGATGGTTGGGCTGAACCACCTCCGAGGACCCTCACAGGTCTGCTATTTGGGGGCTTGAGAGAAGGCCCCCCAGCCAGACCATCTCCAAGGCCCTTGGCTCCCACAGCGCCAGAGCAGTCCACGAAGGTCAGACACGAGGGATGGCACTTGGCCACATTGGGGGCAGGTGACCCTCTCATCTGCTTCTGGGTACAGGCCTGAGACCGGAGCGGAGGGAGAATGCCTAACAGACACACAGCAGCCTGTGTTCATCAAGTGACACTATGGGAAAGGTGCCAGGTGTAGCTGGAGACAGAGGCCCCAGGCAAGGCCCTGCTAGACCTGTGACTGCAGGCAATCCCCAGCTGCAGTCTGGGCACCTCACTCCTCGGCTGGCTATCCCACTTCACAATCCACCTGCGGCGTCGCCCTCTCCGCTTCACCCTCCACCCAGGTGCCTGTCACTGCCTGCCCTCATCTGGGCCGGGTGGATCTGGACATGTCTTATCCACCTCTAATACCCAGCACCTGTCAAAGAGCCAGCCCAGGGGAGGCCTTCTGGCTCCTGGAATTAGCAAATGTCGTCTCAATGCCCGTGAAAACACCCGCAACTTGGCCTGTTTTCTCAGTGGGACGCCACTGCAAGGAGCTCCGGCTGATGGCTTATGTTAGGAGCCAGGAGCCCTGCTCAGGCTGGTCAAGTGCCTGTTGACTCACATTCCTGTCCTATCCCGTCCTGCCTCAGAGGAGTCACCCCAAACTACACTTCCTGGGCTCACTTGCCAAAAGGTTCCTGGTTAATGTGGCCCACGGGAGACCCTAATGTTAGGGGACAAGCAGAGGAACTAGGGTTCTTCCCCTTGGCCCCCGCTCTTGCTTCAGATGCCACCACCGCCAGGGCCTGCTCTCACTCTTTGGCATAAGGTCTTGCCAGGCAGCCCTTCTCGTGCCGATTCCCCTTGGAGCTCTGGTAACACCCCTCCTCCCTAAATGCAATAGTGGCTTCCAGCTTTCCCGTTTGCCCTTTCAAATCTCCGAGCACCTTTGCAGCTCATTCCCGTGTCAGATGCCCACTGGGTGAAGGACGTTTGCCTGAGCTGATGCCTGCTCTCTCTCTCCTCTTTAGTCAGGCCCTGTATCACCCTGCCCAAATCCCGCTCTACCTTCCCCAGCCAGACCACAAAGAGACCACAGACAACAGCAGGTTAGAGGTTGTTTCTTTATACAAAGGTAATCAACATTATAGAACCACCAGCATGCTGCTGCGGTCCACACTGGTCCTTGTTACCACTCCGGGGCAGAAGTCTTAAGAGGTGGGGAATGGGCAGTCACGGCAGGGGAGAAACACTACCCAGGCCTGGGGACTGCTGAGCATACCACCTGGGAGCTCCAGAAGGGCAGACACACACAGACACCATACAATCAAGAGCACTATACACAGTGACAGGAAGAAAATGCAGAACTCGAACTAGTTATTGAGAGCCACTGACAACCAGGTATTCTCTGGGAGGCAGGACAGCAGGTGGGAGGAGCCCTGGGCCTGGAGCCAAGAAGCCCAGCTGTGCCATATAGAGCTAGATGGCTTCATGTAAATCACAGTCCCGCTAATGCAGGTATAAACTGGGGATGATAAACCGTGCTTCACAAAGTTGTCATGAAGATGAAATAAAGACAGACATCAAAGTACTTAACACAGAGCCTGGCGCATAGAGGTGTTCAATAAATAATTTTTTCGTCAAGAAACCTTAGCTCAGAGAGGACCTTCTTCAGAAGGCTGAGATGTACGATAATCTCCCTGGAAGTTTCCCATCAGGGGATCAGGGCCCTTGAGCCCTCCTTGGAGGCTGCAGTCACTGGTGTGGGCAGGGCCCCAGAACACACGGTTCCGGGACAGTTGAGAGAGGAAGGGGGCTGGACCCCTAAAGAGGCCCCTGTGGAACCCGGGCAGACTCCAGAGGAGTTAGGGGTTGTGCCAAAATGGTTCTGCACATAACACAGGCCAGAGGCAGGCTGGTAGGGAGGCAGGGTGGGCATGTGCCCAGAACCGGGAGCACAGGCTGGCCAGGAGGCTAGCTTCTGGCCACTGGTGTGCTGCATCTGGGCAACAGGGTGGCTCGGGGACAGGTGAGGGTGGCTGCTCTGTGTGGGGTAGGAGCCGGGCACAGGGTTCAGCCTGGAATGCAAAAAGAGAGAAAACGGTCATTCAACTAGAAAAGCCAAGGCACAGAGCACTCCCAGCTGTCATTCCACGTGAGAAAAGTTTGGAGTCGCCGCACTGCTTACTATTACAACATGCCGTGGACATTTGCTCTAAGCACCAAGCAGGGAGAAAGGTTCAACTCAACCAAACAGAACACAGAGCCAGCAGGAGGAAGGGACATCAGGCTTGTGACTGAGACCACCTGCGCGTAGCCTAGTCATGGCAGTGTGCAACCTGGAGATGGAGACCATACCACAGTGGCCAGGGGCTGGCTGAGCGATTCTGCCCACAAAGAGTGGATCCATGCCTGTGGGAAGGAGGGCGGGACGGCTGATAGGGTAACACCAGGCTTGCGCCCGGACCTGGGCTGTTGTGTTTCCTGCCTGTGATTCAGAAACAAACCCTTGCAGCTCAAAGTCCCAGCTGGCAGAGACTGAGGTGGCAGCAGTGGGGAACTGTCCGTGCTGACGTTAAAGACCCCGCCATAGACACGAGTGGGTGGGACGATGAATGGGGACACAGCCTGAGGATTTTATCCCCTGAACTTTCGTGCAAAGTTCCAAATGTAGAGAATGAATGCCAACACCGCTGATGTCTGTTAGGTGACTGGACTGAACCTGTGTACATTTGAATTAAAAGCCTGACCTTACAAATCGAATGTATGGGTATGTATAGACACGGGACACTTAACAGCACTTCTCCGGGGATACTTTAGAATGTAGAGACCTCGGCCTACCAGAAACTCGACAAGAGCCTCCAGGGAGACCAAGCTGCCCAAACGCATGTGCTGCACTGTTGCCCACGTGCCACCATCAGGCCATCTGACGCCACGCTCTGTCCTGGGTGCCAGCGGCAGGCCAGGCCAAGGAGGGGCTAAACACCGTGAGGAACACGGGAGGAGCTGAAAAAGTTACCATGTCGCCCCGCTCAGATCTGCACATCATGGTGAAGCGGGATCACACCTGGGACCAGTGGGTCGGTCACAGAGAGGTGACCGCACTTCAGCGTGGAAGAACTTCCTCATCGGGGCTGCCTTGGAGAGTGGGCTCCCGGCCACCCGGGGGTGGGCTGGGTGACCGTGACCATTACACCAACTGTTTAGAAGGAACTCTCTCACTTGAGGACCTCTTAAGTCCTCTCAAGATTTCATGAGAACAATTAAAAGTCAAAAAGCCAAAATTCACTTCACTCTATATTTAAACTGTCTCCCACACATTTAGACCCCAGGAATTATTTGCCTGAAGCAAAGTGGGTGAATCTGCATTTCTGTTTTTTGCAGTTACCTACCCTGCCAAAAACGTGCCTTTAAAATAGGGTCAAAGGATACTGGACTGTGTGGCTCAGTTGGTTGGAGCATCATCCCGTAGGCCTCTCTGGGCCTCCTCTCTAAAAGGAAGGAATGAGGCTCTAAGAGTCTGAAGGCTTGCCTAACATTTTTCATTGAGAGTTAATGAGCCTGGATTAGAAAACAGTAAGTATCACCTTTTCCTGCTGGGTGGCCAAGAAAACCCCACCTTTCAGATCTTGGGCTGTGCTACGTCCTAGGCCACTGAGTCAGCCACGTGCTTCTTACTAGTGTGTCACACTAGAGCCCAGTGCGACCTACAGAGTGCATGTCAGTGCTAAGCGCTGGTAATAACACTAGGTAGGCTACTCCCTTCCAGTCCCGCCACAGGTCACTCAAAGTGCTTTATGCACAAGTGCTTCTTCTAACGCCTTCCCTTTCTCATTCCTGCTCGCTCCTGACTTCAGATGCAGGTGGGCAGAACCCAGAGTGCTCACAGACACCTGCGCATAGATTTCCTGGGCTCACGGCCACCCGCATCCTATACTCTTCCCCCCATGATACTGAACCAGTCACACCTCCTACAGGCCCTGGAATTGTTTAAGAATAAGATTTAAGAGTTCCGTAACTTACTTCCGGCTCTGGGCTGCCCTTCTTTCAGCTGAAGAGCCTGAGATGTACTTGAGCATCGAAATCCTCCTCACAAGGCTGAAAGGGAACTTCTGGTCGAGCTTCAAAGCTACGCGCTCTGAGAGGTCGAGGGAATAGCAGTATGTGAAGCCATCTGAGGTTGGCATATTAAGCAAAACTGGAGGCAGTTAAAGAGAGGAGGGCTGAACATTCCCCAGAGAAGAATACGGGCTCCTACATTTGCAATACAGGGACATTAGTGCCTTTTCCACCATAAATTCTGACTGGAATTTCAAGCTCAAGGGAAAACAGGAGTTGAACTTTCATGCCCTGTATTTCAGACGGAACAGCACCCAACAAAAGGAGAGGGCAGATAGGTGTTAGCATTTCACCTCCCCCTATGCAGATCCTTCCTATTTCTTGAGCCCCTCTAATGCCTGCAGTCAGTCATAAACCAGCACACACCCCCATCCTTGAAGTAGGTTCAGCCAGGAGGCTGTCCTAATACCATATAGCAGGGACTGATTATCGCCTTGTACTTTTGTCCAAATGGAAGGCACCTTGCCTCACTGTGACCAAGTGAGCTTTATGTGGGCCTCTTTGGCAGCGCTGCCTGCACAGTCACTACCCCCAGCGATGAGATGACACTGGTCATCTGACCTGTGTCAGCCCACCACTGCCTCAGCAGCCACAAAGATTCAGCATCCATCCATCCATCCATCCATCCATCCATCCTTTCAACGAATATTTATTAAACATCTTTTTTTTTTTAAAAGATTTTATTTATTTATTTTTAGAGAGGGAAGGTAGAGGGAGGGGGGCAGAGAGAGAGAGAGAGAGAGAGAGAAACATCAATGTGCGGTTGCTGGAGGACATGGCCTGCAACCTAGGCATGTGCCCTGACTGGGAATCGAACCTTATTTATTAAACATCTTACATATACCAGGAACTAAAGAATAAGTAGTAAGTGCTATGGAAGGAGTAACTGGGGTAGAATAAGTGGTGATAAGCAAAAGCTGACCTATGGAAGACCCTGCTGGGGACCCTAACCTAGTCTAGAGAGATCATGGAAGGCTTTCTCTACAGAATTAATGTGTATGCTGCACCTTAAATTGTGAGTAGCAATAGCTAGAAGGTGGGGGCAGGATGGACAGAAGACATCCCTACAGAAACACCAGAATGAAGTTGTTTCTTTAGGCCATCGTCTTAACTTGAATGTTATTACATTTTCAGCAAGAAAGTTCATTGCTGGACCAGGCCACTTCACTCATTACCAGACACTTAGAATCCCTGGCCACCAGCCACTAAATGGCAGTAGCACCTAGTCACTGTGATAAGGGTCCATAATCAGGAGGAAAATCAGTCAAAAGAAACAGGCCCAGAAATGACAGAGATGATGACATTAACAGACAAGTATTTTAAAATAGCTTTTATAAATGTGTAAGTACATGTGTTTAAACAAAAACATAAATATAATGAAGAAAGGGATAAATAATCTCAATACAGAAATAAAAACTATAAAAAAGAACCAAATGGGACCTCTTCAGCTGAGATATGCAACATAACAAATAAAAAAACTAACTGGATGGGTTTAACAGCAGAACACACTGCAGAAGAAAAGATCATTGAACTTGAAGGCAGCGTGATAGAAACTATCCAAACTAAAATGTAAAGGAAAAAAGAGCATCAAGGACGCATTGAACAATATCGAGTAGTTTAACATATGTGTAATTGGCACCCTAGAAGAGGAGAAAAAATAGAAAAAAATACTTGAAGAAATGGTATGTATATTTTTCAATGTGATAAAAACTCTAAACTCACAGTTCCAAGAACAATAACTCCAAGCTGGGTGAATACAAAGAAAATGACCCAAAGGCACATGATAAATATCTAAAAACTAATGGCAAAAAAAACTGTGAAAGGAGCCACAGATAAACAACAAATTAAGCACAGAAACAACAAAAATGATCACTGATTTCTCATCGGAAACATATAAACCAGAGGTAATGCAAAAACATCTTTAAAAGTGAAAGGAGATCAGAGAAGGCTAAGGCACTTTCAGATAATCAAAAGTGAAATTTGTCACCAGCATACCCACTGTGGAGGAAGTGTTAAAGAAAGTTTTTCAGGCTAAAAGAAAATGATACTAGATGGAAACTTGGATTTCCACAAAGGAATGATGAAAAACAGAAATGACAGAAATGATAAATATGTGAGTAAAAGCTGCTTTAATTTTTTTGAAGACTTTCTTTCCCTCTCTCTCTTTCTTTCATTATTTTAGACAGAAGGGAAAGGAGGGAGAAAGGAAGAGGGAAACATCAATGTGTGGTTGCCTCTTGCACGCCCCCTACTGAGCACCTGGCATGCAACCCAGGCACGTGCCCTGATCTGGGAATTGAACCTGTGACCCTTTGGTTCGCAGGCCGGTGCTCAATCCAGTGAGCCATACCAGCCAGGGCAAAAAGTTGCTTTTTTAATTTAAAAAATATAATTGACTATTTAAACCAAAAGTAACATAATTAAAACAAAAGTAATAGGCCCTGGGCAAGTAACTCAGTTGGTTAAAGCATCATGCCCATATGTCAAGTTTGCAGGTTCGATATCTGGTCAGAGCACCTACGAGAAGCAACCAACGAATGCATAAGTAAGTGGAACAACAAATAGATCTCTCTCCCCTTCCCCCTCTCTCTCTCAATAAAAAAAAAAAATTGAAAAGAATAATAAGCCCTGGCTAGTGTGGTTCACTGGATTGCGTGCAACCTTTGGGGTACACCCAAAGGTCACTGTTTTGGTTGGGGCACATGCCTGGGTTGCGGGCCAGGTCTCTGATTGGGGGCATGCAAAAGGCAACCAATCGATGTGTCTCTTGTACATTGATGTCTCTCTCCCTCTCCTTCTCCCTTCTTTTCCTTCCCTCTAAAAATAAATAAATAAAATCTTAAAAAAAAAGAAAAAAATAACAGTGATGTATTACGAGGTTTATAACATGGAGAAATAAAATGTATGACAATGACACAAAGGACAGAAAGAAGGAAAGCAAATACAATACTGTAAGATTCTTACATTATATACAAAGTGATATACAGGGTGGGAGAAAGTAGGCTTATAGTTAATGGTATGGAAAATAACACAATTAGCAAATAATAACACAAGAATAAAGCCTGTGTTTTGTACACTCACAACTGTAAACCTACTTTTGCCCCACTCTGTATTACCTGAAAGGAGTCTATGATAAACTGAAAATGCTTACTGTAAACTCTAAAGCAACTACTAAAAAATAAAACAAAGAGGTTAAGAGTCAAACAGTAAAGACAAAATACTAAAAGAATGTCATTGAAGCCAGAAGAGGGGGAAAAAGAACATCTGGCACAGAGAAAATAAACAACAAACTGGTAGACTTAACCCCAAGCATACCGATAATTACACTGACTGTAAATGAGCTAAACGTGCCGTTTAAAAGCAAAGACTGGAGAACCAACTACATGGTATCTGTAAGAAACACGTTTAGAATATAGACATATTTTGTTAAAAAGGATGGAAAAATATATACCATGTAAATTCCAATTTTAAGAAAGCAGAAAGCTAGAATAATTATATCATTATCAGGCAACAAAGACTTTAGGACAAAGAAGAGTAACAGAGACTGAAGGGTCAATTTCATAACGATAAAGGGGGAACTCATTAAGATGACATAACAATCCTATCTGTGTATGCATCCAATAATAGAGTTTCAAAATACCTGAAGCAAAAACTGACAAGAACTGAAAGGAAAAATTAGACCAATCCACAATTTTAGTTTGAGGTTTTAGTTTTAGTTTCAGTTACTGAGAGGACTGTAGGGATACGGAAGGCTTAAACAACGTAACGCTGACTTAACTGACACACACCCACCACCTCAGAACACACATCCTTTTCACACACGCACAGCACACTCACCAAGAGGTGCCGAATGCCGGGCCAGACCTTACCTACAAGGGCTGCAATACTACAAAGGGTGTTCTCCACGTTATGAAATAAAATTATAAATCAGTAACAAAAAGAAATCTGGAAAATCACTGAATATTTAGAAATTAAACAACTCACTTATACATAACCCCTGGGTCAAAGAAGAAATCCTAAAAAATATCAGAAAATACTTTTAACTGAGTGATGATAATACAACATATGAATATTTGTGGGATGTAACTAAAGTAGTACTTACAGGGGAGTATTTAGGGTTAAATTTTCATTGGGAAAAAGGTTTAAAATCAATAAAAATCAAATTAAAATTAAAAAATTACAGCTACATTATTAATGTGTATTTATTTTTATACTACCTACCCTACCAGCTAATTGAATCACAAATAAAAGAGATTTTAGGAATGCACCTATCTAACTCAACACTACAATTCTGATGTTTAAAACAAGTAATCTACTTTGTATTTTAGATTGTTTCCCACTAATTGCCAGAATATTTATATAAGGGATATAAGGTTTACCCTAAGTTTTTAACCACTCATATAGTAAAAACCTATCATTAAAAAAAGTTGCTTTTTTTTCCCTAAAAGAGTAAACCAAACAAAAACTAAAACAAACCTATGTTTCCTATTTTCTTCGTGGAATTTCTCCACTGCACAGTGAGATTCTTCCAATGAAAACTCTTAACATAATTAGTCAAATGTACGTTTATACTTTAGTTGACAAGGGAAAAAAATCTAATCAGAATATTTTACTAACTGGTACTACTAAGCTGGCATGAAAGGATAGCTATGTTGATATTTTCCAGATGAGGAAATTCGGACCCACAAAAGGGACCCAAGGCCACATGGTTTTCAAAGCTGAAGCCAGAACCCATATTACCTACACCCGAGCCCATGGGTCTGTCAGTGTGACCCCCTGCCCAGACCCTGTAACTTGGTTCACCCTTTGGGATGTCATCATTCTCCAATTCCCTTCTAGAAAGGATACATGCTAGCCCAACTCCAAGTCCACAGACGTTACTGAGAAAAGAGGTCTGGGGAATGAGCCAGGAGGCACACAGCAGGAGCCACGGCACCAGCATTGAGGGCACCACCACGCCAAACACCAGGGCCCTCCTCATCCGAGAGCGGACGGCGCTGACTCCCAGCATGGCAAAAGCCACTGGGGTGAAACCTCTGGCATCCTCCACTTCCCCCAGCTTCGACAGTGACGACACAGCCTCAAACGACAGGAAGATGATAGCAGAGATGAGGGCGAAGATCACGGTGAAGAAGCAGTGGCGGACAGTGCCCACGGTTCTCTCAAAATTGCCAGCAAAGCGCCAGATGATGATAGCACCGCAGAGCAGGGACACTGGATTCTCATAGACAAAGATGTAGGTCACCAGCCTGTAAACTGCAGACGAGCTGGGTTAGAGGCCTGACAGTGGGTTGCTGCAAGGTGGGAAGGACAGGTTACAACCCTGAGTAGCCCCATAATATAGTACTGAGAGCTAGCGAAAATCAGCCAGAAGCCAACATAAGCAGTGGGAAGCAACAATGTAGAACCCAAGATTCAAAGTAAAGGCATGAACGTCTGAATCCCTGCTCTTTCCCACACCTGGAGGAAGTCTTATCAGTGACAGATTTCCACGTGGGAAAAAAAAGAACACTTTTTAACATGGGATGGTCTTCGAATTTGTAATTTGTGCTTTATGCCCCTTTTTCAGGTTTTAATACTGACCTATCTCACCAGGCAGTTTGAGGGTTAATTAATTGTAACAGCTTCAGGGTGGATTGAGTGGGTGTCCCTTAACACTCTGTGTGCCAGTCTCCTCGGCTGTAATCCTGACCTCTCCTTCCATAGTGGCTGTTCAGAGGAAGAAAAAAGGGACCATAAATTATTTTGCACCTATAAAGATTATCACTATAATCTAGTTATAAAAAATATATAAATTATCACTAATAATATAGATACAAAACTCAGAAGTCTTCCTTCAAAGTGCTCACCCAGTCCTATAGGTAGAATACTTTATGTGCAGTAAGACAGCAAAGAATTTCACTTTTATTTTTCTAAAAGCAGTCATCTCTTATGTACTTTTTATGTCCTTGGAGGCCAAAACGGTAAACTGAAGGAGGGGGGCTGGTGAGGTGGCAGCAGTACTGGACTTGGGAGCCTGAAGACTTGGAGTGGAGTCTCAGATCTCTCATGTACTGGCCGGCTGAGCTTAGTCTCGTCACGGGCCCTCTTAGCTTCAGTTTCCTTACTGTGAAGTAACAGGGTTATACTTGAGGCCTTTAAAGGTCTTTTATGTATCTAAATCTCACATTCCACAACCCCCACACTCAGAGAAGCTGTAAATTAAAGAAAAAGGCGGAGCTTGGGTTAAGCTGACATTTTGCATCTGTCAATGACTTGCTCTGCGTCTAGGGTGGGTGGAGGAGTTTTAGATTTGGGCAAGGAGATAGGCTATGATCCTCAGTCAGGCCCTCTCTGTTAAACTGTCTTCCTTATCTGAAGAGTAATTCATTATTTGTTGAATACTTCCAAAATTAAAATTCCAAGTACAACTATGAAGATTCTAGAAGCAACTCTACATGATTTGAGGGTTATAAATCCAAAATCTCCAGTTGCAAAACGTCACACAATAAAAAGAAAAATCCGGGTTCTGTCTCAACTGTATGACTTTATAGCTCTGTGATTCTCTTTATTAACCCTCAGTCCCGTCTAAATAATGGGCAATAATAAAGCCTACCTCATGGGATCTCAAGGATTAAATGAGTTTTAATGTATGTGTGCGTGTTTTGCAAAACAGCAAGAGTCATAAATTCCCCATTTTCCTCCCCAGAAAAGAAAGGAATTTTAGGGGATTTTTACACTTAATTGGTCTGCAAATTTCTCTCTCCTAAAGAAAACAAACACCTCTTCCAAACATTTAAGGTGCCCCTTTCCCCATGAACTGGTAATTTGGGTCAGGACTGAATACAACGAAGAAGCAGAAGAAATTCTAAATCTGAAGTGTCCAGTCCGCTTACAGGGATAGCCACATATAAACATCTAAAGTCTTGATGAAGGCGAGAGAAAAAAAATTTCAGTGGGAATTAAGCCTTAAAGTAGACGTAACTGTCTACATAACAAAGAAGGGGGAGAAGGAAAAATTCTTCTATTCGGGGAGCAAGCATGGGTGAAAGAAACCTGTTTGCTAGCGAATGTATGGAGGGGCCTTAATCAGTCCGGTGGCAACAGGAAAGGAAACAAATCAGGATAGGGAAAGGTTACAGTGATGACGAAGATGGGCCTATGGAAAGACAAAGACGTGGAATACGGGGCTGGCCCTCGGGGGGACAGAGTAATGATGCGTACGAAGTAGCAGAAGGTAAGACCTGATGGCGCGGTGCTAGGAGGCCGAAGCCCAGAGCCTGGCGAGGTCGAAGGAAAAGGGCTGACACCGGGACCCGGCCTTGCCCTGCTCACCTTGCCAGTTGCGCAGGCAATCAGACCCTAACGAGAGGCCGGAGGGTGGCAGAGGCGGCTGCAGCAGGAACAGGCGGGGCCCGGACACAAGTAACGAGAGCAGCGCGGTGAAAAAGGTGGCAGATGGCACCTCGGGACACGAGAACCTGCTCCGACACCTGGGTTCAGACACCGCCACGGCCGCCATAGCTCCAGTGCCTGCAGGGCACTGAGTATTTGCCAGCTCCTTCCGCCACCTTACGGCCGTCTCCCCTGGCAACTGCTGCGGAAGCCGCCGGAAGCCCCGCCTCTCCTAGGCCTCTGCCCAATCCAGTCGCGTGGACCAGCATTCCCCGCACGCCGGCTGCAGGGAGCCCTCCTCACCGGCTTCTGCCTACCTCGGCTTGTGCCAGCGCTGGGTTACTTTGCGGGACCTGTTTCAGGATCTCGGGTTCGGTTTTCACCATCTCCGATCTACATAGTTAATGCCTATTGTTCCCTGTGGTGTACAGAGCTCGCGCTCGCGCTCTCCCTCTCTTTCTCTCCCTCCACAGGTGCACACACACTTACCTATGTTTATCCCTGTTATATGGATGAGGAAACTGATGTCTGGGGAGGTCCCTGGGTAATTCAGTTAAAAGGCAAAGATGCAATTAGAACTCGGGTCCTCCCATTGCTTAGGTACGGGCAGGGGGCCCCGGGCACCTATGCTATGTCCTGGATTTGGCCTAGAGTACAGCTGGGGCAGCTTTCCGTGGCTGGGTAGGAGAGACAGGAGTGTGAGACTAGAGAGGGATCCTGTGAAGGGACTCAAGTGTTAGGAATGTAGTATAACACTTTAATAATCAAGATCCAGTTCAGCACTTCAAGTTAGAAAAGCGCTTTCGCCAGAGAACAGCTCTTTAAGGTAAAACACTGGAATATTGTTTCCCCAATCACAGACGCTCCGGAAGTGGCGGCAACTTGCCCAAGGTTCCAAGTGGGAAGTGAGAGGACTGGGATTTGGTGTGCTAGGCTCCGATTTTCTGCTCTTTTCGCCATAGTTATTTTCCCCTTATATTCTGCTTCCTTGTATGTAAATTTGACGTGGAGCCCCACAAATTACTGAAAAATAGAGGCTTCACAGTTAGTGCTGACTATTCAGATCCATTCTCAAGCCCTACTCCGCCCCTTCTCTGTACCTCTGGCAGTGTCTGTGTTCCGCTGAACCTCAGGAAGAGAACTCGAGATTCTTCTTTTGTGTTTAGTACTGAAACATAACGATTTTATAGTCCAGATATAAATATAGAGCAATGGGACATATTTGAATACTGTGTACATTTAAACCAATGCTGCTCATGACACAGGAGTGGACATGAAAATGAAGGTTTTACTCCACAGGATGCAAAATAGGAATTAGACATGTGGTGGAGCTCCTAAAAATAGTGAATGAGAGCCTAGGCTGCTGGAATGGAAGTATGGGCCTTGGAAAGAATAAGGGGTAGTGGTCCCATCCCTTCTGTGCCAGTCAGGCTACTCCAGCAGTTCTGGGTCTGCTTCTAGACACACATTTTGAAAAAGCATGTGGAAAAACTAGAGCTTGTCCAACAAACAGTGAGGTGAATGGGAGGGGGAGGGGAACTTTAAATCCTGCCTGATAAGAAACAAGGGGACCAGAGAGACTTCCCTTCCAGCATGGGCCACTGGCTGTAACTATCTAAAGGCCTTTCCTGGAGGAGGAGTAGATTTATTCTGTGATTCTCAAGATGGGGGCACTGAAGCAGAATGGTAGAAATTATACAAAAGGAGACACACTTAAGGAAGAACTCTGACAGTTTGGGCTGCTCATCCATGGAATGCGCTGCTTTGATCAGTAGTAGAGTCCCTGGTACTAGATACGTGCCAGCAGAGGCCATCTGGTGACCTGATGAGAATGTCGAAGACAGATTCAAGCATCAAGTTGAAGGTGGAACTAGATGCCTTTTTAAATCTTTTTGATCTTCAGTTCTAAGACTCCATAAACAAACACAAATGCACCTGGAGGGTTGATACATTTACCATTTATCAGAGGGTGGAGGACAAGCTCATTTGGTCTCCTGGCAGAATGAGTTTGGTGACTTCACATATCCTACAGCCAAGGGTTGTATGGTCTAATGCAGGGGCCACCCAGAGGTCTCCTGACTAATACTGCCTGTCTCTCTGACTCTGCCTCCCTCTCTTCATTTTTCCCCCAGTTATGCTTCCAGAAAGCCCCAATAATTTCCCCTAAGCTCAGGGGATACAGAACTGGAATGTAAGAACAGAGCCTTCTTTGAATGGAGTAGGAGTTGCAAAATGGTAGCCGAGTAGGACATGCTGCACACCTCCCAGAACCAAAATGTAAATGACTCTAAAGAGAGGACTAGACACCCAAAATAAACCAAAGACTACCCAAAAAAGAGACTTTTAACCAAGGAAGGGGGGCAGGCAAGAACACCATGACCTGTAAGAAGGGTGAGGTTGTTAAAGGGGCTGGACTGTACAAGGGAGGCAGGCCTAGGCTGCGCAGCTGTGGGAGCTGTCCCTTGGAAGGAGAGAAGCAGGGAACACAGACTGGGCTCCCAAGCACAGAGCCCCAGTGCCAGGATCAGCAGACCATGGAGCACCCAGTGGTGAAAGGCCACAGGGTTTGTCACTGCTGGGGAGAGACGGGATCCACTGGAGACAAAGGCACTATTTTTTTCTTTTTCTTTCTTAATTCTTAAAGGGGCAAAGCACAGGTTTTGTGTTCACAATCACTCACTTTGAGTACAAGCAAAGGGAGGGCAGCACAGACTGGAGTCATTCGAGGAGAGTCTGGAGTGGGAGACACTGGGGGGAGCCGTGGAGGAGTGGCCTTGCGGTTTTATGTGCTGAGATATATAGATTCCGCAGCAGCCATCTTTCTTGAGAAGAGCAAGCCCCTCCCAGAGGAGGGGGATACCACTCCCCCAACCTCTGGAATCCTACTCGCCCCACCCTGCATCCTTTTTTTTTCCTTTTTCTTTTTTGCTTAGTTCTGTGTTTTGTTTGTTTCTTTTCTTCTTTGTGTTTTCCCTTCCTTCATTTTAACCCCTGCTGGGGATACAGCAACATATGCACACTCAGAGAGTCAGACAGGCTGTAGGGTGCAGCCACACCATACACTGCCCTGGGAAACAGACTGGCACCTCCTCCTCACAGGAGAGCCATAGAAACACCCTCCAGTTTCCAGGAGACCCCAAATCTGGGCTCTGGAGACTCCACCCATTAGCCTACTAGGGGCCCCACCCTGCTGAGTACGGGAAAAACATCCCAGACGCACTCGGACTGTGTAGCTGGGGGCAGGGGAACAAACGCACCATCATCCCTGAAGTCTGAAAGGCATCTGCCACAGGAGTTTCAGAAGTCCCCTCTACCCCATTCTGAGAAGTCCTCTCAGAAACAGTCGGGTCTGTGACTAATCTAAAACTAACGATAGGCTGGCAGGCAGCGACAGGCAGAGGTGAATCCTGTGGTAATGTGGGGCATTTGCAGACATACCCCCAGGGCCCAGTGCAGATAAAAACCAGCTGGGCAGAGCAGCTTGGTCCAACCCGGGCACGGCCAAGCCCAGAGGAATCAACCACACTCTGTGGGTCGCTTGTAGCTTCACATAAGCTGCTGAAAGCTAGACATTGGCACCTGACTTTGGCTTACACCAGTCTCAGACTACGTCAGAGCCGTGTCCAAAGGGAGAATCCAGCAGGCAAGCACTGAACTCTGCTGGGACTGATTCCACTTTGCTCTTTTTAATTATTTTTTCTTTTTTCAGAGCCTTTTTATTATTTTTGTCTATTTTTCTTTTACTTCTATTGCTGTATTTTTTCTGTCATATCTCCTATTTACTTGTACCACTGATTACCCCATTGTTCCCTTTTTTCCTTTTCTAATTTTTGTTATTCTTTCTATTTGTCCCATTTTTTGTTTTCTTCTTTCAGTTCACTATTCAATTAGTTCTTTCCCCCTTTTCCTCTCGTAATCACTTTGCTCTCCTTTTGTTTTCTCTCATTCTTTTTCTTTCTACCTAATACTTCTTTTCTCTTTTCATTTTCATTATTCTTTGATCTTTTGTCATTGAAATTGCTCTTTTTTAAATATATTTTGTTGATTATACTACTACATTTTCCCACTTTGCCCTCCTCTACTCGGTACCTACATTCCCTCTGGCAACCCACTCCTCCGTTAGTTCATGCGCATGGGTCATGCATGTAAGTTCTTTGGCTTCTCCATTTCCTATACTGTTCTTAGCATCCCCCTGTCTATTCTGTACTTCTTAATCCCTGCACCTTTTCCCCCATTTTTCCCCTTTCCCCTCCCAACTGATATGATAACCTTCCAACTGATTTCTATATCTATGACTCTGTTTCTGTTCTGCTTGTTTGCTTGGTTTGTTTTTTAGATTCATATTCTGATAGTTGTAAATTTATTGCTGTTTTAATGTTCATAGTTTTGATCTTTTTATTACAAGATTCCATTTAACATTTCATGTAATAATGCCTTGGTGATGATGAACTCCTTCAGCTTTACCTTGTCTGAGAAGCTCTTTATCTACCCTTCCATTCTAAATGATAGCTTTGCTGGGTAGAGTAATGTAGGTTGTAGGTCCTCGCTTTTCATTACTTTGAATACTTCTTGAATACAGTCCCTTCTAGCCTGTAAAGTTTCTTTTGAGAAGTCATCTGAGTCTTATGTGAACTCCTTTGTAGGTAACTCTCTGCTTTCTCTTGCTGCTTTTAAGATTCTCTCTTTACTTTTTTTAAACAGATTTTATTTATTTACTTTTAGAGAGGGGAAGGAAGGGAGAAAGAAAAGGAGAGAAACATCAATATGTGAGAGATACATCAATTGGTTGACTCTCACACGCACCCCACCTGGGGACCTGGCCCACAACCCAGGCATGTGCCCTGATTGGGGATTGAACCAGAAACCTTTCAGTTTACAAGCCAGTGTTCAGTCACTGAGCCACACCAACAGGGCTCTCTCTTTATCTTTAACCTTTGGCATTTTAATTATGATGTGTCTTGATGTGGTCCTCTTTGGTTCCATCTTGTTTGGGACTCTGTGTGCTTTCCAGACTTACATGTCTATTTCCTTCACCAAATTAGGGAAGTTTTCTTTCAGTGTTTCTTCAACTAAGTTTTTAATTTCTTGCTTTTTCTCTTCCCCTTTTGGCACTCTTATGATTCAAATTTTGATACATTTAAAGTTGTCCCAGAGGCTGCTTAGCCTATCCTTGTTTCTTGGATTCTTTTTCTTCTTGATGTCCTGATTGAATGTTTTTTTCTTCCTTATGTTCCAAATAATTGATTTGATTTTTGGCTTTGTCCCCTCTACTGTTGGTTCCCTGTAAATTTTTTCACTTACTGAAACCTTGATTTCTCCCTGGGTCTTTTTTTATGCTGTTGAAGTACGCAGTGAGTTCCTTGAGCATCCCAATAACCAGTGTTTTGAACTCTGCATCTGGTAGATTGCTTATTTCCATTTTGTTTAGTCCTTTTTTCTGGAGTTTTGTTCTGTTCTTTTATTTGGGCCATATTTCGTCTCCTCATTTTGGCAGCCTCCCTGTGTTTGTCTCTGTGTGTTAGGCAGAGTAGTTCTGGCACCATTAGTACTGTGGCCAATTATAGAAAAGTACAAGGGTAAGTTGGATCAAGCAGAGCCTTAGGTAATTGCCATGGTGGGGCAACCTGTGTGAACAAGGTTGATGGAATCTCTGATATGGCGTTGCCACTCTGTGGCTGTGTGTGAGGAAGGGCTCAGAGAGGAGACAGTGCTGCTGCCTGGCCTCTGGGGTTTCGTCCAGGAGGAAGCTGTCTCCTGGCACTTGCTCTGACGCCAGACACTTCAGTTTTCCCTGTATGCCACTGGTGCCCTTCTAGCTGCTGCCCCTGCTGCTAAAGCCCAGAGGGAGTGAGTCTGAATAAGTCCTAAGTCCACTGTGGGCCCTTTAAGAGGAGACTCTTGAGAATCCTGCAGTTTCTTCCACCACCCCAACCCCCACTGGTTTTTACAGCCAGAATTTATGGGGGCCTCTCTTCCTGGCAGTGAAACCCTGGCCTGAGCAGTCTGGGGTGGGGTTGGCATCCCTCACTCTATAGCTGTCCCTTCTGATTTTTATCCACCATACATGGGTGTGGGCAGTGCCCCATGTATGTCTCTGCTTCTCTGCCCCTCTTTCCCATATAGATGAATGTGACTTCTTTAATTCTTTGGTTGTTGGACTTCCATACAGCTGGATTTTCTGACAATTCTGGGTGATATTTGTTTTGTAGTACAGTTGTAATTTTTGCTATGGTTATGTGAGGAGGCGAGCTATGTTTACCTATGCCTCCATCTCCTGAAATTGCTCTTGTTGTTGGGGAGGGGGTTTGCTTGTTTGGGTTTCTTTTTTTGTGCACAACAGTATACAAGACGTGGTGGTGATTGAGCCTCTCATTCAGACAGCCAGAGGGGAGATCTTACCAACAAACAAGCCAACAACATTCAGGACCCAAATACAACAGGAGAGCCCGCATAACCCACACAAAGGGCATTTCTAGAGCATCAAGATCAGGAGATCCAGGAGTCTGCATTACAGGATCCCACAGGTCTCCTACCGTACAAGCTTACTCCACAATACAGGGAGTCAAGGCAGATCTATCTAATACATAGAAACAAACAAAAAGAGACAGCTAAAAAGACAGCTAAAATGGGGAGACAAAGAAACAACCTCCAAATGAAAGAAAAGAAGCCATCCTCAGAAAAACAGCTAAGTGAAATTGAGGCAAGCAAATTATTGGACATAGGTATCGAGATAATGGTTATAAGGATGCTCAAGGAACTTAATGAGAACTACACCAACATGAAAAAGAACATAGAAGCTATGAATAAGAACCAGTTGGAAATGAAGAATGCATCATCAGAAATGAAGAATACATTACAAGGAATAAAAAGTAGGCTAGATGAAGCAGAGGTTTGAATCAGCAATTTGGAGAACAAGGTAGGAAAAAACACCCAGTCATAGCAACAAAATAAAAAAAGACTTAGAAAGAATGAGAATAATCTAGGACAGCTTTGGGACAACAAAAAACATAACAATATTCACATCATAGGGACACCAGAAGGAGAGGAAAGGGAACAAGGGATAGACAGCCTGTTTGAACAAATAATGAGGGAAACTTCCCTAATTTGGTAAGGGAGAGAGTCACACAGATTCAGGAAGCACAGAATCCCAATCAAGATGAACCCAAAGAGGTCTACACCAAGACACATCGCAATTAGATTGGCAAAGTTTAAAAACAAAGAGAGAATCTTAAAGGAAGCAAGAGAGAAACAATTAGTTACCTATAGGGGAGCTCTGATAAGGCTGTCAGCTGATTTCTCAACAGAAAAACTATGGGTCATAAGGGACTGGCATGAAATATTTCAAGTAATGAAAAGCAAGGACCTACAACCAAGACTACTGTATCCAGCAAGACTCTCAGTAAAATGGAAAGGGAAATAAAGAGCTTCCCAGACCAAAAATATCTAAAAGAATATACTTCCACCAGCCGCCATTGCAAAAGATGCTAAAGGGACTGCTTTAAGAAGAATAAGAAATAGAGAGAGGAAAATAGGTACAAAGGGAAAAGTGGCAATGACTAAGTACCTATCAATAATAACTTTAAATGTAAATGGATTAAATGCTTCAAACAAAAGACATAGGGTAGCTGAGTGGATAAGAAAACATGACCTGCATATATGCTGTCTACAAGAGACCCACCTCAGAACAAAAGATTTACACAGGCTGAAAGTGAAGGGATGGAAAAAAATTCCATGCAAATGGAGGCAAAAGGAAAGCTGGGGTAGCAATACTTGTATCTGCCAAAATATACTTCAAAACAAAGACCATAGCAAGCGACAGAAAAGGTCATTACATAACACATAAGGGGATAGTCCAACAAGACGATATAATTCTAGTAAACATACATGTACCCAATATAGGGATGCCTGAAGATATGAAGAAAATCGTGAAAGACTTTGAGACGAGATTGACAACAATACAGTCATTGTAGGGGATTTTTACGCACCACTGTCAACAATGGACAGATCTTCCAGACTGCCTCCCTCCCCCCAAAAAAATCAACAAGGATATAGAGGCATTAAATGACACATTAGATCAAATAGATTTAATCGATATTTACAGAACATTTCACCCCAAAGAAGCAGAATATACTCTCTTCTCAGATGGACATGGAACATTCTCAAAGATAGATCACATGATAGGACACAAAATGAACCTTAACAAATTCCAGAAAATTGAAGTCATATCAAGCATTTTCTCAGATCACCATGGCTTGAAGCTAGAAGTCAACCTCAAGAAAAAAACTCAAAAGTATTCAAATACATGGAGGCTAAATAACAGTTTATTAAATAATAAGTGGGTTAATAATGAGATCAAGGAAAACATATAAAAATACCTGGAGACAAATAAAAATGAACACACAACAACCCAAAACATATGAGACACAGCAAAAGCAATCTTGAGAGGGAAATTCACAGCATTACAGGCCTACCTAGAGAAGAAAGAAAAATCTCAAATAAATAACCTAACCTTATGTTGGGACTCACCCTTCCTGGTTTCAGAAGCTGTAACCCCCGCAAGGCTAAGGCTGAGTGGGCAACCTTTGGACCATAAGCCACTAAGGAGACAAAGCTTACCTCCCTGGCAGGAGCACTGCCTCTGCCCACTTTACTTCATCCATAACTGGCCCCCAATGCTTGGTCGGTTAGCCAATGACGGGTGAGATTCCCCAAGGGGCAAATGACCTAAGACAGGCACAATCACATGGGAGGCCCCCAAGGAAGGACTTTGGGGAGTACAGCAAAAGGGGGTGATGGACCCTCACCCCTTGGCTTTGACAAAGCCTGAGTCCTCATTCTGTCTGTGAGAAGTCTCCTGACCTCTTGGCTGCCTTACTTCCCTTGCCTGACTTAAGCCTGAAACAGTGACAGAGGGTGGTGCAGCCCTGTGCTGGAAAAGGCAGGTTTCCCAGGCAATCAGGCCTAGGAAAGAACTTGTAAAATCCTGTGAAGGTTGCTTTGTTTAGAATGCTCTCAACTAAATAAGGGTCCAGGCAAGGAGTGAGTTTGTTCCTCAAAAGTTTTATTGCTCTTTAGCTATCTGACCCTGACTCAGAATAGGCCCTCAGAGTTCTTTATTATCTATTGTTTGATCCTTACTGCCTGAGAATGATTAATAAGCTTTACTTGTATTCTTGTGCAAATGAACCCAATAAAAACCCATTGAGGAACAGGCTGCTGGCCCTTCCCCTTTGAGAGATCAGCCACCTTTCTTCCCCAAGCAGATCACATCTTGGTAGACTTATTCTCTTTCATGGTGGATGGGGGCTCTGCGGGCAAAGCTCCCCCACAACCTTACACCTAAAAGAACTAGAAAAACAACAATAAACAAATCCAAGAGCAAGTAGAAGGAAAGAAATAATCAAGATCAGAGCAGAAATAAATGACATAGAGACTAAAAAAATAATTCAGAAGATCATTGTATCCAAGAGCTGGGTCTTTGAAAAGATAAACAAAATTGACAAACCTTTAACCAGACTCATCAAGAAAAAAAGAGAGAAGACCCAAATAAATAGCATTAGGGATGAAAGAGGAAAAGTAACAATAGATACCATCAAAATACAAAGGATTGTGAGAAATTAAACAACTATATGCCAAGAAATTGGACAACTTGGGCAAAATGGATAAATTTCTAGAAACATACAGTCTTCCAGAACTGAATCAGAAAGAAAGAGAAAAACTGTGTAGACCAATAACTAGTGAAATCTAAGAAGTAATAAAAAAAACTCCCAGTACCCAACAGCCGTGGACCAGATGACTTCACAGGCAAATTTTACTAATAATTCAAAGAACTAACACCTACCTGCCTATCTTTCTAAAACTATTCCAAAAAATTCAAGAAAAGAGTACACCTCCACACTCTTTCTATGAAGTCAGTATTATCCTAATTCCAAAACCAAATAAAGGCACAATGAAGAAAGACAATTACAGGCCAATATCTCTGATGAACATAGATGCAAAAATCCTTAACAAAATATTAGCAAACTGGATCCAGCAACACATTAAAAGATCACACACAGTGATCAAGTGGGACTTATTTTAGGGATACAAGGATGGTACAATTTCCACAAATCAATAAACATGATACATCATATAAACAAAATGAAAGACAAAAATCACATGATCAATAGGTGCAGAAAAAGCATTTGATAAAATCCAGCACCTATTTGTGATAAAACACTCCAAAGTTGGGATAGAGGAAGGATACCTCAGCATAGTAAAGGCCATATATGAGGAACCTACAGCCAACATCATACTCAATGGGCAAAAGCTAAAAGCATTTCACTTAAGATCAAGAACAAGACAGAGGTGTCTGCTTTCACCATCCTTTTTCAAGAGAGTACTGGAATCCTAGCCACAGCAATCAAAGAAGAAAAAAAAGGCATCCAAATGGGAAAAGAGGAAGTAAAGCTGTCATTATTTGCAGACGACATGGTAGTATACATAGAAAACCCTATAGGCTCCACCAAAAAGCTATTTGACCTAATAGGTGAATTAAGCAAAGTAGTGGGATAAAAAGTCAATATTCAGAAATCAGACTTGTGGCCAAGATGCAAGCAGAGGTGGATAGATACACTTTGCCTCCTTGCACAACCAAAGGAAGGACAACAACAAATTTAAAAACAAAAAATAACCAGAATGACCAGATAATCGAACTGTATGGGAGTCTGACAACCAAGGAGTTAAAGAAGAAACATTCATTCAAACTGGTAGGAGGGGTGGAGATGGGCAGCTGGAGCAGAGAAGGTGCGTGGTAAGGAGGTGGCTGGTGGACTTGGTGGTCCCACATTTGTGTTGCAGATAAACTGGTAGGAACACCTGGGAAGTGACACATACTGCACAACCTAGGGTTCCAGTGCGGGAAAAGAAAACCTCAAAAAGTGCTGTAAAAACCTGTGGGGGTTGCAGCAGTGGGAAAAAGTCCCACCCTCACAGGAAAGTTTGTTGGAGAGACCCACAGGGTCCTAGAATGTACACAAATCCACATACCTGGGAATCAGCACCAGAGTGGCTCAATTTGCTTGTGGGTAGTGGGGGAAGAGACTGAAAGCTGGCTGAGAGCTGAGCAAGCAGCATTTTTCCCTCTCTGACCCCTATCCAACATAGTGCCACACTATAGCAGAAGGTTGCCCTGCCCTGGCAAATACCTAAGGCTCCACTCCTTACAATGTAGCAGGTGTACTGAGACAAAAATTAGGCCAAAATGAAAGAACAGATCAATGCTCCAAAATAGAACTAAATGATGAAGGGACAGCCAACCTATCAGATGCAGAGTTCAAAACACCAGTAATCAGGATGCTCACAGAAACAGTTGAGTATGGTCACAAAATAGGGGGAAAAGTGAAGGCTATGCAAAGTGAAATGAAGAAAAATATACAGGGAATCAACAGTGAAGGGAAGGAAACCAGGACTCAAATCAATGATTTGGAGCAGAAAAAAGAAGTAAACATTCATCCAGAACAAGGAATGAAGAAACAAGAAATTATTTTTTCTCCTTATTCAAAAAAATAAGGAGAGGCTTAGGAACCTCTGGAACAACTTGAAATGTTTCAACATCTGAATTATAGGGGTGCCAGAAGGAGAAAAGGAAGAACAGGAAATTGAAAACTTTTTTGAAAAAATAATGAAGGAGAACTACCCAATCTGGCAAAGGAAATGAACTTCCAGGAAGTCCAGGAATCTCAGAGAGTCCCAAAGAAGTTGGACCCAAGGAAACACACACCAAGGCACATCGCAATTACATTACCCAAGATTAAAGGTAAGGAGAGAATTTTAAAACAGCAAAAGAAGGAGACAGTTACCTACGAAAGAGTTCCCATAAGGCTATCACATGATTTCTCAAAAGAAATCTTGCAGGTGAGAAGGGGCTGGAAGAAAGTATTCAAAGTCATGAAAGGCAGGGACCTCCATCCAAAATGACTCTCTCAGATCCAGCAAAGCTATCATGTTTTGGAAACCACCCTGCCTGGTATTAGAAGCTGTCACCCCCGCCTAGGCTAAGGCCGAGGGAACTACCTTGGAACCGTAAGCCAGCAAGGAGACAAAAGCTTATCTCCCTAGCAGGAGTGCCACTTCTGCTCCTTTTACTTCACCCTGCCTGGCCCCCAATGCTTGATCAGTTAGCCAATAACAGGTAAGATTCCCCAAGAGGGGAATGACCTAAGACAGGCACGATCATGTGGGGGGCCCCAAGGAAGGACTTTCGGGGCTACAGCAAAAGGGGGTGATGGACCCTCACCCCTCGGCTTTGACAAAGCCTGAGTCTTCATGGTCTGTGAGAAAATCTCCTAATCTCTTGGCTGCCTTACTTCCCTTGCTCCACCTAAGCCTGAAACAATGACAGGGCGGTGCAGCCCTGTACTAGAAAGGGCGAGTTCCCCCGCAATCAGGCCTAAGAAAGAATATGTAAAATCCTATGAAACTTGCTTTATTTAGAATGCTCTCAATTGAATGAGAAGGGTCCAAGGGGGAAGTAAGTTTGTTCCTCAAAGTCTTTTATAGCTTATTGACCCTGACTCAGAATAGACCCTCAGACTTCCTTGTTGTCTATTATTTGATCATTTCTTCCTGGCAATTAGTAATGAGCTTTACCTGAATTCTTATGCAAACGAACCCAATAAGAGCCTGCTGGGACAGGAGAACAGGGCTCTCTCCTTTAGGGTGCTCTCCTCTAGGGAGGGTGGCCCGGCGCTTCCCACTAGAGAGAGTGGCCATTCCGTTCCTACTTCCCCACAGGACCTGGTTGTCTCTGTGTATGTTTTTCTCATGTGTCGACGAGCCATCTGCAGCGTTCCGCGGTCACTTCCAGTTGGTGGCTGCGACAATCATTTAGAATGGAAGGGCAGATAAAGTGCTTCCCAGATAAGGTCAAGTTAAAGGAGTTCATCACTACCAAGCCCCTATTATATGAAATGTTAAAGGGACTTATCTAAGAAAAAGAAAGTATCAAAACTATGAACAGTAAAATGACAACAAACTCACAATGATCAACAACTAAATCTAAAAAAAAAAAAAGCAAACAACTAGAACAGGAACAGAATCACAGAAATGGAGATCACATGGAAGAAAAAGTGAAGGCTTTGGAGGGGGAGGAGAGAGAATGGGGGGAAAGGTACAGGGAATGAGACGCATGAATTGTAGGCACAAAATAGATAGTGGGGAGTTAAGAATAGTATAGGAAATGGGGAAGCTAAAGAACTTATATGAACTACCCATGGACATGAACTAAGGGAGGCGGGGAATGCTTGTGGGAGGTGGGGTGCAGGGCAGAAGGGATAAAGGGGAAAATGGGAGAACTGTAACAGCATAGTCAATAAAATATACTTTAAGATAAAAAATCAATGGCATTTTTATACACCAATAATGAACTATCATGAAGTGAAACTAAGAAAACAATATTTACTATTGCAACAACAACAAAAGTACCTAGGAATAAGTTAACTGAGGAGGTAAAGAACCTGTATTCAGTAAACTATAGGACACTGAAGAAAGAAACTGAAGAAGATACAAGTAAGTGGAAGCATGTACTGTGTTCATGGATTGGAAGAATTAACATCATTAAAATGTCCATACTACCCAAAGCAATCTATAGATTCAATGCAATTCCTTTAAGATACCAATTAAGATACCAATGGCATATTTCACAGATCTAGAACAAATACTCTGAAAATGCTTATGGAACCAAAAAAAGATCCTGAATATCCTTGGCAATCTTGAGAAAGAAGAACACAGTTGGAGGGATCACAATACCTGATATCAAACTATACTACAAGGTCACTGTAATCAAAACAGTCTGGCATTGGCATAAAAACAGACACATAGATCAATGGAACAGAAGAGGGAGCCCAGAAATAAACCCATGTCATTATGGTCGATTAATATTTGACAAAGGAGGCAGAGCATGCAATGGAGTAAAAACAGTCTCTTCAATAAATGATGTTGGGAGAATTGACTGGAACACAAACAAACTGAAACTAAACTACCATCTTAGACCATACACCAGAATAAACTCAAAATGGATAAAAGACTTAAATATAAGTAGTGATATCATAAAAATCCTAGTGGAAAACATAGGCAGTAAAATTTCTGATCTCTTGTGTAGCAATATTTTTGCCGACATGTCTCCTTGGGCAAGAGAAATAAAGGAAAAAGTAAACAAATGGGACTATATCAAACTAAAAAGCTTCTGCATGGTCAAGGAAACCTATCATCAAAATGAAAAGGGAACCAACTGAATGGGAAAACATATTTGCCAATGATACATCAGATGAGGACTTAATCTCCAACATATAGGAGAACTTATACAATTCAACACCAGGAAGACAAATAATCCCATTAAAATGGACAAAGGACCTCAATAGGCATTTTTCCAAGGAGGACATACAGAGGGCCCGTAGGCATATGAAAAAATGATCAACACCATTAGCCCTCAGAGGCATACAGATTAAAACCACAATGATATACCACTTCACACCAGCCAGAATGGCTATTGTCAATAAATCAGCAAACAACAAGTGCTGGCGAGGGGGTGGAGAAGAGGGAACCCTCGTGCACTGTTGATGGGAATGAAGACTGGTGCAGTCACTGAGGAAAATAGTATAGAATTTTCTCAAAAATTGAAAATGGAACTGCCTTTTGACCCACTGATTCCACTGCCAGGAATATACCCAAAGAATCCTGAAACACCAATTCACAGGAATTTACACACCCCCATGTTCGTAGCAGCGCTATTTACAATAGCCAAGATTTGGAAACAGCCTAAGTGCCCACCAATAGATGAGTGGATTAAAAACTGTAGCACATCTACACAATGAAATGCTACACAGCAGAAAGAAAGAACTCCTACCTTTTGTGACAGCGTGGATGAAACTGGAGATTATTATGCTAAGTGAAAGAAACTTGTCGGTGAAAGACAAATACCACATGCTCTCACTTAGAAGAGGAATCTAATGAACAAAATAAACTCATGAGCAAAATAGAATCAGAGGCATAGAATCATGTAATAGACTCACACCTGTAGTTGGGGAGGGGGGGAGGAGGGGCTGATTGAAAGAAAGTGAAGGAATTAGTCAAAGAACATATATGAGGTACTCATGGACATGGCAATGATAAAGGGGCTAAATATGCAAGTGAGGGACAGGCCGGGTAGAGGGTGGTGAAAGGAGAAAAAGTGGGAAAACTGTAATAGCATAAAGAATAAAAGGAAGGAGGGAAGGAAGGAGGGAAGGAAGGAAGGGAGGGAGGGAGGGAGGAAGGAGGGGAGGAAGGGAGGGAGCAAACCCTGGCTGGTGTGGCTCAGTGGATTGAGCACCAGCCTGGGAACCAAATGGTCGCCAGTTCGATTCCCAGTCAGGGCACATGCCTGAGTTGTGGGCCAGGTCCCCAGTGGGGGTGCACAAAAGGCAACCACATATTGATGTTTCTCTCCTACTCATTCTCCCTCTCTTCTCTCTCTAAAAATAAATAAATAAAATCTAAAAAACAGAAAGAAAGAATGGAGCCTCCTTCAGCAGGCTGGCATGGGGTTGGAGAACTACAAGACTGTGAGATCATTGTCATCATACCTGTTTTACCTTTAGTCCACCAAGAGACTTCCAGCCTCAAATATGGTACCTGGAGATGCCTCTGTTGGTGGTTCCACAGGACATCCTCTCCCCTACCTGGAGTGTGCCTGGTTCTCCATGTGCCAGACTTTGAGGATGGGGAACAGGTGACTTCTTAGGGAGCACATACACCAATATGGACATTTCTAGCTCAGATTTGTGAGCAATGCTGTCATCTCTTCCTGCAACCTATTCTTAACCCAGCAGCCCTGGTGGTTTATTAAAAAGTAAATTAGCCCTGGCTGGGTGATGCAGTTGGTTGGAGCTTTGTCCCATATACCAAAAAACTGAGAGTTTGATTCCTGGTCAGGGCACACACCTAGGCTGCAGGTTTGATCCCCAGTGGGAGAGCATATGGAAGGCAATAAACTGGTGTGACATTGACCATCACGTGGATGTTTCTTTCTCTAAAATCACTAAACATATCCTCGTGTCAGGATTTTTTTAAAAAAGTAAATTAGAAGGTGCCCTTGTTACAATATATAATTAATAAGACATCGCAAATGTTCTATTCCCTGCTAATTTTAAGCCCTGTAAAACCCATTTTGGATTCCAGACCCCTAGAACTGAAGGATTATAAATTTGTTGGGTTTTCCCCAATTTTTTATTGTGGTGAAATACATATAACATTTACCATCTTAACCATTTTAAGAGTACAGTTAGTGGTATTAAGCACCTTAATGATGTTGTGCAACCAGCACCACCACCAGGGTTTGCTCCCTCCCTTCCTCCCTTCCTTCCTTCCTTCCTCACCAGACCTCTTTATCACGTGAAGCTGAAACTCTGTACTCATTAAACAAGAACTCCCCATTCCACACTCCCCTCCGCCCCTGGCAGCTGCCATTCTACTTTCTGTCTGTAGAGGTTTTGACTACTGTAGGTACCTCGTGTAAGTGGAATCATGCAACATTGGTCTTTCCTGAGACTGGCTTATTTCGCTTGGCATAATTCAAGGATCATCTATGTTGTAGCATGTATCAGAATTTCTTCCTTATTAAGGCTGTATAATTTCCATTGTATGGACATATCACATTTTGTTTATCCATTCATCTGTCAATAGATACTTGGGTTGCTTCCACCTTTTAGCTATAGTGCATAATGCTGCTAAGAACATAGTTGTACAAATATCCCTTTGAGACTTGGTTTTCAATCCTTTTAGGCATGTACTCAGAAGTGGAATTGCTGGATCATAGGGTACTTCTATTTTTAACATTTTGAGAAACTGCCGTACTGTTTTCTGCAGTGGCTGCACCACTTTATATTCCCACCAGCTGTGCACATTTCTAATTTCTCTACATCCTTATCAACACTTGTTTTTTTCTTTTTTCTTTTTGACTTTTTGTTTGTCATAGTAGCCATCCTAATGGGTGTGAAGTGGTAATTGTGTTGTCTTAAGCCACTAAGTTTGTGTGATAGTAATTTGTTACAGCAGCAATAGAAGTAAATATATTCTGTCACTCAGTACACTGGTGTCCCTTCTGTTTCCAAACAAGACAAAGTCTCTCACCTCAGGGCCTTTGAATGTGCTCTTCCCTCGGTTGAAACGCTCTTCTGGATCTTAGTGTGGTGGCCTCTGTCTTAGCCATCCGTTCTCCTGCTCAGATGCTGCTTCCTCAGAAAGGCCTCCCCAGATCACCTTCCTATTACTTCTTCCTTCGGTGCGACTTGCCACAGTCTCAAATTACCTTACCGATTCATATCTCTACTTATCTGATTGTCTGTCTCTACTATTAGACTAAGCTCCCCAAGGACAGCAACCTGTTCTATCCCCGGGTCCCTAGAACAGAACCTGGCATGTAGTGGCTGCTCTGAAATATCTCTTAGCCCCTTCAGCTGGTGTCTGGTGTGCAAAAGAAAAGGCTGCAGTGGGTTAGAGGGCTTGAGCAGGTGATAAGCACTAAATGTCTCACTTCGTGCCACTGAGACAGCTCTGGGACCAATGCCAACCACCCACCTGGGCCAGCCAGGGTGTTCCTGGACTTGTACCCCCATCCTTCCCCCCACCCCAGGACTTGTCTGCGGAAGGAATGGAGTGACTGCAGGGCTCTGGAGGACCAGGGCGGGGCGGGGGGCGGTGGTGGGGGGAGGGGGAGGGGTGTTCCAGGAGCACAAGACATCCAATCTCTCCAGCCCCTCCGGGTGGTCCCGACTTCTCCGGCAGGAGCCCACTTAGCAGCGTGGCTCCTTATTGGCCTGCTCTTCCTTCTTTCTTTTCCTGTGGGGACGGCAGCAGTGCAGAATGGCTTTGGTTATCAGTTCCCTATTCAAGCTTCTTTTTAGCGGCTGTCAAGCTGGGAAGGCACGTCATTACCGTCCCCCTTGTGGACAGCTCCGTGCAGGGTTCCTTGAGTCTGATGGACAATGGTCCCCTCACAAGGCAGAACACTGCCCACTGTCGGTTGTCTTGGGAAGCGGCTGGGAGCTACATGGATGATTTTAATCTAGGGACAGCTGAACTGTCCCTTAGGTCCAAAATCCTGACAGCAAGCCCTCAAAGTAATGTGACTGCAGCAGTTCTGTTTTCCCACACTTGCAGGATGGGGCGCAGAGCAGTAAGCCCACTGCCTGACCTCAGCACACATCTCCCCAGGGGAAGGAATGCCAGTTCCTCCCGCTCCTTCTGGCTGCCATCTGGTTTCTACAATGATCCTCTTGGGTTATTCAAAAATTATCTTCAATGTTAGTAAAATGGCCGTGTGTTTACAGTACAGTATGTTATAGCTATGCAGAACATTATGCTGCAGTTTAAACTTATATGTATCAACTGAAGAGAAGCAAAAACAACTGTCCACACAAAGACTTGTACCAGGGTGTTCATAGCAGCATCACTCACAAGAGCCCAAAAGTGGAAACAACCCAAATGTCCATCAGCTTCTGAACAGATAGACAAGAGGTGGTGTATACACACAGGGCAACATTCAGCCGCAAACAAGAATGAGGAACTCAAGCACGCTATAACACAGATGAACTGGAAATCATGCTACGTGAAACAATTCCAGAAGGAGCACATATCGTGTGATTCCACTGATATGAAGTGTCTACAGCAGGCAAATCCGTAGAGACAGAAAATGTATTAGTTGTTGTCAAGGGCTGGAGGAACGTGGGAGTAGGGAGTGAGTGCTAACAAGTGTGGTGTCTCTTTATTGGGGCAATAAAAATGCTTAATAATAGTTGTGAGGATTGCATAGCTCTTTGAATACACTGAAGATTACAGAACCGTACACTTAAAATAGTGAATTTTATGGTATGTGAATTAAATTGCATTAAAAATATATGTAAAGAAATACAAATTAACCCTCACTGGTGTGACTCAGTGGATTGAGCACCAGCCTGTGAACCAAAGGGTTGATAGTTTGACTCCCAGTCAAGGCACATGCCTGGGTTACAGGCCAAGTCAGGTCTCCAGTAGGGGGTGCGACAGAGGCAACCACACATTTGATGTTTCTCTCATTCCCTTCCCTCTGTCTAAAATAAATAAATTTAAAACATACAAATGAAAAAAACTAAAACTCTGATAGAATTACGTATCAAAAGGAATAAATTTTTACTGTGCATTAGTTTAAAAATAAATTTTTTTAAGGTTTTATTTATTTTTAGAGATAGGGGAATGGGAGGGGGAAAGAGAGGAAGAGAAATACTGATGGGTTGCCTTTTACATGCACCCTGACCAGGGACAGACCGGGGACCAAGCCTGCAGCCCTGGCATGTGCCCTAACCAGGAATCAAACCAGTGACCTTTCACTTTGCGGGATGACACCCAACCAACTGAGTCACACCAGTCAGGGCTAAAAATAAACTTTAAATATGAAGAAATGCCAAGTATCTTGAGGGTGACCCTATGTCTGAATCAAATTTGTACCTCCCAGAAAGTCTAGTACATTGCCTTATGCTTAGCATATTAAAGTTGATGATAATCAGGAGGGAGGGAGGTAGAAGGGGGTTAAATAGTAATGGAAAAACATACAATAAAAAATTTTAAAAATAGTCAATAATAATTAAGTCAAAATTATTTTCTTTGGGCAAGGATTAGCACGGTTAGGGCAATTATTCTTCCATTCCCATAGCCCAGTGCTGACCAGGGGTTCCCATTTCTTTGCTATTGACAAGCCTTCAGTCACAGTGAGTGCATGTTAACCTGGAAAGTACTCTCTGAGGTGTTGCCAGCTGCCAGCCTAGGTCAGCGTCCCCTCTGCCTTCCAGAAACATGCCCTGAGTCCGACGGGACAGGCTGTCTTCCGCCCACACTTCTGTTCTGTACATTCTGACCCAACTTCCTCTGCCTCTTTCCCAGAGCTTCTGTAAGTGTGCACACACACCGTGGATTATGACATGAGCATGAAATAACCTTTCATTGGGCCAAGCCTCTGAGATTTGCAGGTTTATCTTCTCTTCAAGGCCCTGGACCAAACAGATGGCATACACTTTCAAAACAGGGCCCTTCAAGGGAACTTAATAAAGGGACTATCTATAAAGATGTGGGTGAGGTAGGGATGGTGTAATACCCCAGGACGGGGACTAGCTGAGAACCACTACACTTCCTAGGCCTGAAGGGGCAAGGGGAGGGTATCATTCTGGGCCTGATGAGAGTATCTGTACCAGGAGAGGGATGAGCAGCTGGCCAGTGCCTCCCGTTGGCCAACCTCCCCTGAAGCCAGAGAGCGGGGGAGCCTCCTGACGAGGTGCGTAAAGGTCAGCCTCTGCAGAGAAGAATGTGTTGACAGAAGCGTGGAGAGTGTGTCTCGAGGATGTAAAATATCCTGCCCACCCTGTGAGAGCTGCCGTTGCTATTACCCTGGATAACACCACGACCAGGAGTCGAGCCTCCTTTATAGGGATTTATTCTCTACAGTTTGTGGTTGAGGGGGCAGTTAGAGATCGGGGGGCTAAGAGGGGAGGGATGCATCAGCTTTTGAATCAGAATAGCTGAATTTAAAGGGACAATAAGATTTATTTCCCATATGTGTGAGGAAGAACAAAAAAGTTAATATGTGTGGAAGTTTTATAAATTACTATGCTATACAAAAGATAATTTACTGTAATTACACCCCACTAGGATTCCTCCCCAGGAGCACAAGCTAACCCAGACTCTCCATTCCTGAAGACTTACATCTTCCCCACCTAAATTCCCACTGTGCTATCCCCATTTTAAGTGCCATCATCCCCAGCTGTTTCCCCAGTGGGCTCCCCACCTCTGGCTGCTTCCTAGGGTGGACATTGGATATTGGAGCCAAACAGATGTGGTGTTGGGCCCTGGCTTTGCCACTCTTTGGCTGGGGACCTGGCTGAATCTTCTTAGTGTTAATATTCTCACCTGTCAAATGGGTACCATAAAGCACCTGGCAGAGCAAGGGATCAATGAATTGTAGCTATTATGCTTGACCCCCACTGGTGCCAGATCAATCTGCCCAAGGAACAGATCAAGGCTCAAAACCCACCTGTGACAGCTCACGGACTGGAAGTGAATTATAAAGCCCTCACTATTGGGACATATGGGTCTAAAGGAAACACCTGAGAGGCTGCCGACCACACAGGATGGCAAAGGCCTTCAGACGGGCAGGAGGAATGAAAGTGAGCAGGCCTGGGGGATGACAGAGGTCAGCCTGGTCTTGCAACAGGAGATTCAGATCTTAGAGAAAGAAGCAAAACAGGGAGAGAAAAGGAAGCAGGAGGCTGGCAGCGTTAGCATTCTTTTGGCAACTAGAGTGAGAAGAGTGGAGAATAGGGACGTAATTTGGCAAAATAGCCCCAAGGAATTCCACTTTGAGTCGCCCTGGCGACAGACTCTGCCCTCACTCCCCAGGGTGCATCAGGAAAGGATGCGGAGGCAGATGCAGGGAACAAGGGTCATGGGGATTCAAGACCACACCTGATTTGTTAGCTCAGTCTTGGGGAAGATCTGGGGAGAACTTAAGGAGGTGTTTGTGCTGCTGCTGCAGGCAATAACCCTGGAATTGCACACCAGTGATGTCTTGCCTCTTCCAGGTGGGCTTTCTTGACTTGAAGGCATCAAAGCCCTATGACAGGCAAAGTTCCCTCATGGGACCCTGCATAGGTGGGCCTGGCACTGCATGAGCTTGAGCAGTGGCCCCTTCCTCAGGGGACTGGGGAATGGGACAGGCTCACTGAGGCATTCAAGCCCCCTCATGGGGGGAGACAGGCAGTAGAAGGCAGGAGAAGGAAAACTTCATGAGAACCAGAAGACCAGGGCTTATTTCAAAATCCTGCCTCCTATAGTCTGGGTATAAAATAGGTCTAATAATTCTCCATAAAGCTGTTCTTATTCAGAGTCAACCAATTTGTACTAATTCTGCAGTTTCCTGAACGGCCATCCCGGCACTGCAACGGAGACAATTCTCCAAACCATACATGCTTATTAAACAGAAAGAGAAGATGGACATGAAATCAGCAGATACAAATTTGGATACATGAAGGTCCACTGAAAATGTGCCACCTGAAGACCAACTTCCTCTCTGTGCAGCTCATCTGACTGGTCTCTCTTCAGGAGGAAGCCACCCCCCTCCCCTGGAGTCCAGCAGCACTCTGTTCCCACTTGGGACTTGAGCAAGTTATTGGTCCTCACTGACCTCAGTTTCCTCACCTGCAGGACACCTGCTCCACAGTGTTCCCTCCTCAGCCTTGATGTCTCTCTCCCTGTGGTGGGAGCTGTCTGAGCATTACGCTGCAGGCCTTCCCTGTCTGTTCACTAGCCCTGTTTCAGGGAAGTTGGGATAGTTACTTGCCTGGAAAATCCGGGAGGAGAAACCATGTATCTTCCCGGCCCTCTTCCCATTTGCTTGGGAGCAGGTTCCTTGGAGGATGTTTTCTGCTCCTCAGGAGCAGGTTCCCCGCAGGGGCCCGCACCATCTAACGCAGCCACAACTGGGCAGTAAGGTTTTACATTCCGGGCTCGTGTCAGCAATCCCATTTTGGATTTTCCATGTGTTGGCTCCTTTGTTTCACGCCTTAGTTCAGAACTCAGGTGAGAAAGAGGGTTCTATTCATTGGTCCTGTGGTAGATTGTATTATCATTCCAAATACTCACCATTTTTTCCTACGAGAAGCTTGTTTCCTCCACCCCCACTAAAGTCAGACTTGATCATTTAATGACCATGTGAGTGGAAGGTGAATACACCTTCTCAGAAGGAGCCCTAAGAGCCAAAGCATGCTTCCACCGTTGCTCTTTGTTCTTTTTCTCCGCCATGACTCTCGTCTGTCCCAGATGTGAGCTGCTCCGTCATCCGGGGGCACGTGGGTGTAGCTGAAAGGAGTGGAAATTTCACTCTAAGTCAACCTGGAAAGAGGCCAGTCCTTGGGCAATAAGTGAAGTGTGGCGAGGCAGGCCTCAGACCGAAGGGAACATGAAAGTCTTCCCTCTGTCTCTCGCTCTCCGTCCGCCCGCCCTCTCCCTGCCTCAGGCCCACTGAACATGGATTCTGAGGCACAGGCCATGAGGTGGTTCCTTTTATGTGTCTGCTGGGCTAGGCTAGGGTGCCAGTTGTTTGGTCCACACCAGTATCCTAGATGTTGCTGTAGGGTATTTTTTAGATGTGATTGATATTTAAATCAGTAGACTTTGAATAAAGCAAATTACTCTTTATAATATAGTTGGGTCACATCCAATCAGTTGAAGGCCTAAAGGGCAAAGACTGAATGTTCCTGAGAAAGGTCTCCTCCTCCAGATTGTTTCCCTGAGTTTTCCGTTACATGTGTCAGCGACTGTATGTGGACTGAAACACCTAGAATATTTATTAGTCGGCCCTTTACAAAAACCAGCTTGTCAGCACTGCTATGCTGTGGCATCCCTTAAGGTTCAGTGTGCTCTTGTCAGGGGTTACAACTTGGTCTCAGCTGTGCTGTGAGGGGTTGAGGGGTCAAAGGAAGATCAGTGTCTTCTTCAGCAGTCAGAGAGGTGCCAATGGTGGGAACTGCTGTTAGAGAAGGCATGTGCTCAGCACGGCCATCTCACAAGGGAAAGGTGTGGTTAGAAACCAGAGGGGAGGAAACTGGAACTCGCTTTGAGTCCAGGAGAAGCAGCCCTGGGGGGACCCGCGGAAACAAAACGGATACTGCGAGAGGACATTCGTCCCAGTATGGGCAGAGCAGACTAAGTAGATCTCGTCTGGGGTTTAACAGAAATAATACGACTTCATTTGGGAAGGTCTGGACTTATTATTGTTGTGGACAGAAGATCGGAATTATTCAACATGAAAACTGAGTAGGTAAAGGGAGGTGGTCGAAGGGCAAGGACTCAGAGCCAGGGGTGTGGCCAGTCTCACGAGGCACCTGAAGTCGCACAGGCTCTGCTGAAGTGTGGGGGTGAAGCCTGCTCCAGTGAGGAGGATGCCTTTCTAGCGGCGTGATCCTCGTTTCATTACAGAAATATGCCCAAAATGCTACAATGTAAGAAGACCACTAAAACAGTGCTGCTTCTGAAGAGATCAAAAGTAAAGTGGTTTTTTTTTCAACTTGAATATATAAACTTACAGGGAGTCATATGCCTATTTCTGATATTATATTTATATTTTATACAATAACTTAGATGTTAATTTTAAAAATCGTGTTACATACAGCAATGTATTAATTTATAAATACTGAATTTTCCACGAAACTACTTTCTTCAAATATCGTCCTGAAACTTTGATACCAATGTCTGTATTATCACTGGAACCCTCTTCTTAAGCACACATGCACACACATACATCCCTTCCTATTATGGAACATTTTAAACATTCAGCGAGGTGTGTCCAGAAAGTATCCAGCCACACAATATGAAAAATGGAAACATTTACTAAAGAAGATACAAGATACAAGAAACATTGTGCATATAACAATGATACTTAGTCCCCTTCAAAGTAGGCACCTTGGGACCTCACACAGTTCTCCCAGCTGCCATCAGCTGCCCTGTCGTATTTTTCTGAACCTCATCAATGGTCTGAAATCTCTTCCCTTTCGAAGGTGATTTTAGTTTTGGGAAAAGGCAGAAGTCACAGGGCACCAAATCTGGGCTGTAGTGGAGCTGAGTCTCCTGGGTAATTAGATGTTTTGCCAAAAAACTCTGCATAAGAAGTAATGCTGGAGCAGGCATGTTGCTGTGATGAAGCTGCCAGTCACCAGTTGCCCATAGCTGCAGCCTCCTGAATCATCTGAATAGTTTTCGTGGAGGAATGTTCATGCCTAATGCAAAATTTGATGCAGATTCATTGCTCTACTCAGTCATTTTGAATGAGACAGTCACACAGTACATGTGCTCACTCAATGGTGTCTACTGCCCATACTGACTAGTACAGTGAAGTCATCATTGTTCATGCATGTGCACTCCAGCCCACTCTCCTTGGATACCAGATTACATCAATGTCGTGCAAACCATTCTTATTATATTAACAATGGTTGAACTTTTTCTGGACATTGTGTATACAAATCAGGATGAGAGAATAGTGAGACCCAAGTACCCATCACGAGCTTCAATAATTATTAATGTCTGGTCAATCTTCTTTTCTTTAAGCCTCCCCCACCGTTATTATTTTTTTTTCTTTAAAAAAAAATTTGAGGTATCCATGACCGGTGTGATTCAGAGGGTTGGGCATCCTTCTGTAAACTGAAAGGTCGCCAGTTCAGTTCCCACTCAGGGCACATGCCTGGGTTGCAGGCCAGGTCCCTGGTTGGGGGTGTGCAAGAGGCAACTGATCAATGTTTCTCTTCTTCTCTTTCTCCCTCCCTTCCCCTCTCTCTCAAAATAAAGAAATAAAATCTAAAAATAAAAAATAAATTAAAAATTTAGGTAAAAGTCACATAACACCAAACAAACCATTTTAAAGTGTACAGTTCAGTAGCATTTAGCACGTTCCCAGTGCTGGGCAAACCCGCTTCTATTTAGTCGCACAACATTTCCAGCACCCTCAAAGAAAACTGTGTACATGTCAGAAGTCACTTTTCCCCCAGCCCCTGGCAACCACCAGTCTGCCTTCTGTCTCTATGGACTTAGTTTTCTGGATATTTCATAATGTGTGACCTTTTATGTCTGTCTTCTCTCACTTAGAATAATGTTTTCAAAGTTCATCCATGTTGTAGTATATATCAGTGCTTCATTCCTTTTCAGGGCTGAATAATAGTTCATTTTGCATATATATCACGATTTGTTTATTCCTCCCTTGATGGACATTTGGATTGCTTCCACATCTTGGCCATTACAAATAATGCTACTTATGAACATTCTTGTTCAAGTATTAGTTTAAGTGCCTGCTCTCAATTCTTTGGGATATTCTAAAGGTATCCAGAATTTGTTTCAGTCAGGTATGGTAAGACACGCAGACATGGAAATCACTGTCATAAAGGAAGAAGTTTGTAGACACAGATCCCTAGAAACAGGAGGCACAGCACGTCACACAGGGCCACATCAGGAAGCACCAGAGTTGGCCAGAAGGTGGAGGAGCTGGGAAGGTACGGGCAAGGGCCTTTATGCTTTCTGTAGGAAGGACAGGCAAGGCAGTGTAAATGGGGGTGGAAATGGCTATGGGTCATAGGGATTGGCCCTAGCTGGCTAGTACCTGGCTGTGGGGTGATTGGGACAGGAAGGTAGTGGCCTGGAGTGGAGAGCCCATAAAGGTGGTGGTTGGGGATGTGGGCTCTGGATTAGTTGGTTTGCACATAAAAGGGCCACTCACAGGCCAGTGAGTTGTTGCTGTCTGCAGGAGTTAGCTAACTCTTGGAGGGGTTGCAGTGTTTTGAGTATCAGCAAGGCCGTAGATGTTTCACATCAAAATAAGAAATATAAAAAAGACATGCTTAACACACCGGACTATATGGTAGTTCTATGTTTAACATTTTGAGGAACTGATGAACTTTTTCCTATAGCATCTGCACCATTTGTCTTTTCAATTCTCCTTTTCGTGAGGCCTTCAAACACCAGACTTCATGGATCAGCAGAAGCTGACCCTTCCTTGACTTCCCAGTGGGAGCTATTTCTGCAAGAAGAACGGGACCTAGTCGCAGGCAAGACAGGAAAATGGGTGGATGGTTCAGGTTTCCTGTCCCCTTCTGCTTGGGGATTTCTAGCCTTCTTAGGGCTTGGCTTCCTCAGCTGTGGCCTGTCAGAAGGACCCTTGTCCCCACGGTCAGAGGCCTTCCCTCACGCTTTCAGTGAGCCTCAGGTTAGTAGGTATCTTCCAACCTCCCTTTCAACAGCACTCTTTTCCCTCCTTGAATCTCCAAGAACTTAAGGGCCAACAGTCCCCTATGTTTTTGTCCTGGGCCCCACCCAGTGGTATGCCAGAGCTGGCTCCCACTGACTTGGGAGAGCATCTTTCCTCAACTCCATTTTCAGTGACATCAGATTGAAAGCTTGAAATCAGCCATGCTAGCAGCATTTACACCACAGAAATCAGCAAACCAGAGCTTTCCCCACACAGCCAGTTGTTAAACATTTACCAGCACATCACTGGCCTCATCTTACTTGCCTGTCAACCAACACCTGCCAAGGTGTTTGCTGAAAACTGGTGATTGGTATCAGTTGTTTTCATGTGGCGTTCTTGAGTTGGCCTCTCCAGCAGGTCAGCCTGGCCCCTGGGGGCAGAGCCAGCTAGTAGTGGCAGCTGTAAGTCAGGCCAGCATGCCCTGAATTGCGGGGACAAGGGGATATATGGGAAGAGCATGAATAGTTTTTGCTACACACACACACACACACACACACACACACACACACACCTGGTTTAGTTTAATACTTGTGGGTTTATTTCAATGAGCTTTGGAAAAATACAGCCAATACACTAAAGCTGTGATTTCATGGATAGTTTTGGATAAAGGCAATTAAAAAAAAAAACCATTAAGTGTATAATAGATTGGGTAGTGAGCAGAAATGGTCAAAATTATAGCGATAAGAGAATGAAGTTTGGTTGTTGGTGATGGGCTACTAGAGAAGACTTTTAGGCAGGGGAGGGACCAGGGCAGGTTTGTACTGTAGGAAGAGATTCCTTGCATCTCTGTGAGGAAAGATTGAAAGGAGGCAAGTTGAGAGGCAATGCAATGGGGTTGAGAAGGAATAGACAGGTCTGGGAGATGTTAAGTAGGCAGAATCAACAGAAGTCGAGGTGTTACTAGATATGGAGAGGGGGGCAATGGTGCCTTCTCTGGATAGTAAGGAATAATACACTGGTTGCATTTAAGGTACCCGACCTCCCACCCTCACCTCCTCTCATCATTTTTCAGAACCCAGACACATTCTACTGCTCACCAGGCTTCCTCTTGCTCACGTTCTTCCCCTTGGCCTGGAATGCTCTTGACCCCTTGGTCCCCTGGAGCGCCTGCCTGTCCTCTCTGATGCTTCCCTGATCTTCCACAGAGCCATTTCTTCCTTTGAGCTCCCAGAGTTCTTTGCACCTGGCAGGTGCCTGGCACCAGCAATAACTCCCGCTTGTTAACACTTATTTTGTGCCGAGCACCGTGCCAGAAACTTTATGTACAGTGGTTCACTCTCTGTATAACACCACTGGGAAGCCAAGAGCTCCATCCTCACCTCACGGATGACAAAACTACGGCTCCTACAGCCAGGATCTGAACCCCGGTCTAATTGCCTCTAAAGCCCATGATGTCAATCACTGACCCCTGTGTCTTATTGTACTATATATTGTAATTATTTGTTTATGTGTTGTCTTTCTTAGTGTCCTTGAGTCTGAAATTGGTCCTTCCTTGGATTCCAGAAACCGAACTTGAATTTTCTACTCGGAGGTCTGCCAAGAAGTGCTTACATTCCTCCCCCTTGGTGGGGATCTCACTACCATCCCAGATGGTCAGATCTGTCTCTGGATGACTTCACCCACCACAAATGTCTTCATCCTTTGAGCTTGAGCTTTCAGTCTCTGTTTCTGTTCCCCTTGGGTCCCCTTTGCTCTCTCCATGCCCCTTCCAGGACCAGGCTTAATAGCTATGTCAAAGTTCACCTTGACAATGGACTTACTGTGCTCTCCCAACAAGAACAGCCCCCACACCTGCATCTGCACCTGTCAGGGTCTGCCTGTTGCCATGAAGCCAACTTCTCAAGTCTTGATGAACCTTGGGCTCCTGAATTTTTAAGTCAAACAAAAGCGAGATATGTGGGAGGCTCCCTCCTCTGCCCAGGAGTCCCCTCCCACTCTCCCTGCCACCACAGGTCTGATAAGTGAAGGGAAATATTTCTGCATTTGGTGTTGAAGCTGTGACTTCGGAACCTCCATGTAAATGGCTCCCAGGACCATCACCCATTCCCAGTCCTCTGGGACTATGCATTGTGTGTGCTTGGTAGCAAAGAGGGAGAGTACCATGGGCAGCAGAGACATCCTCAGTCTGCTCTCCTGGAATCTCTGAGCTCCCTACCCCAGCAAAATTTATTTTCCCACAGTGCTGGAAGCTGAAAGTCTGAGACCAAGCTGAAGATAGGGTTGGTTCTTTCTAAGGGCTTGAAGGAAAGATCTGTTGCAGGCTCTCTCCTTGATTTGTAACCTGCCTGTGTGTCTTCACATCGTCTTCCCTCTGTACATGTCCGTCTCTGTGTCAATTTTCCCTTTTTTATAAGGGTGCCATGTATACTGGATTAGGGCCCACCCTAATGAGCTTGATTTAACTTGATCATCTCTGTTAAAACCCTATCTCCAAATAAGGTCATATTCTAGGATACTGGGGATTAGAACTCCAACATGTATTTTTGGGAGGGAAACAATTTAATGTAAAACACATTGATTGATTGATTCTTATTTTATCCAATCCGTCACTATACTATTACTGGTCAAACTGTCCCAGGTTTGGCCAGTAAGAGCTCCTGTGACCGGTCTGGCCTCTGCATCTTTTTGATATACACTCCCATGATCCTTTGAGCACTTTCTTACTCTCCAGCACAAAACGGCATCCCAGGCTCTACTTTCTCAGCCCAGGACTAGAATCAGCCATTTCTCCAAGGAGAAATGTTTTTGCTAAGCATGCTCATTGCTACTGGCATGTCATTATTTCTAGATGATGCTGATGCTGATATATGTATCTGCTTCCAATCCTGGGTTCATTCCCTTCTTCCCTCTTTGCATATTCTCAACACTCTTCTCCAAGAGTGAAAAGTCTGGCCCCATCATCCTCATTTGCAGAGGCCTAGAATATAAGCAACCTCTCACAAGCTGTTGTCAGTCACTTATGTGTGCAGTGAATGCTTTCTATTGTCTTCCTATAGAGTGGTGGGTTTACATAAGAAGGGAAAGATGGCATAACAGGCAGTGGGGTCTCAGGGTGCTCACCAGAGAAGAAAAAAGAAAGGGGGACCTTGAAGCTTCAGCTCTCTAAAGACTATGCCATGGAATCCACTGCAGGAAGTGCCCTTCTCTGCTTGCCAGGAAGTGTGTGCAGGGTAGGGGAGGACTGGGGAAAAACCACTGCTCCCCACCTCATTGTGACTCCTCAGGTTTCAGTTTGATGCATCAGATTGTTAGGTGCAAGTTGGACCACGTGAGGGAAACAGGTGAGGTCTTTGAGGCTGGATAAGACATTTTTTAACAAAATATTTTATTTATTATTATTATTATTATTATTATTATTATAGAGAGGAGAAGGAAGGGGGAAAGAGAGGGACTGGTATATGCCCCAACCAGAAACCAAACCCAAAACACAGGCATGTGCTCTGATAGGGAATCCAACCAGAAACCTTTTCCTTTGCAAGATGACGCCCAATTAGCACCCAATTAACTGAACCACACTGGCTGGCTCAGTAAAGACCTAAATAAAACCATTAAGTCCCTGCCATTTAAACTAACATTTTGGAAGTTTCCTTATCTCATTCTCTATCCTTAATTTTTCTTTAACTTTGGAGACAAATTCTACATAATATCAAATTTATCACTTAATCCCCTTTAAAGTGTATAGTTGAGTGGTATATTCACAATTTGTACAACCTCACTAGTAATTTTAGAATATTTTAATCACCCCAGAAAGAAACCCTGTATCTTCCAACTCCCTTTTACCCCTAGGCCCCTAGGAACCACCAGTCTTCCTTAAGTCTCTATGGATTTGCCTATTGTTAATATTTCTTGTAATCGGTATATAGTATCTGACCTTTTGTGTCTGACTTCTTTCGCTTAATATAATGCATATGTGGGTACTTCACTCCCTTTTATAGCTGAATCAAATTCCATTTTATAAATTTAATACCTTTGTTTATCCATTCATCAGTGGATGGACATTAGGTTGTTTCTACCTTTTAGTGTATGGACAATAGACTAAATAGACTGAACAATACTGCTATAAAAATTTGTGGGTAAGTATTGTGTGTTTTCAGTTCTTTGGGAGTGAAATTACTGGGTCATATTGTAACTCTACATTTACTTTTTCAGGATATTCCACACTTTTCCACATTGTTGCACCATCTTACATTCCCATGAACAATGTTTGAGGGGCCCCGTTGCTTTGCCAACACTTGTTATTTTCCATTGTTGTTGTTTTCATTTAACAGCCAACCTAATGGATATGAAGTTGTAACAATGGGAAATTGTGGTGGGAAATTGTAGCCCATCTCACCATTGTTTCTCCCAGCTCTGGGAGATTTGCTGACCTTCATCAGAGGAGCCAGGATGATGTGGACCTAGGATGACTAAACCAGCACGATGCACACCGGACCATCACTTGCCTTATTGGAACAGACTGTGCTTGTCTGTACATGGAGAACTTTCAATCCCCTCCCTTGATCTCTTTGTTCTGTTCCCCTCTCCCTCCTTATAAAAACCTCTGCCTCAACTGAGATGTGGAGATGGGCTTTGAGATGTGAGTCCCCCATCTTCCAGGTTGCTGGCATCTGAATGAACCACTTTCCTTTACATCAGCACCTGCCTCTCGAGTATTGACTTTTGTAGCGGCAGACACTGGACTTGCATTTGGTTACATGGTGATATCTCATTGTGGTTTTGATTTGTATTTTCTTAATAATTAATGATGTAGAGCATCTTTTCATGTGCTTATTGGTCACTTGTATATCTTTGGAGAAATACCTAGTCCAACTCTTTGTATATTTTTAATTGAGTTATTTGTCTTTTTATTGTGAAGTTGTAAGAGTTTTCTACATGAATGTGAATGTGAATATGGATATATATTGGGTTGGTCAAAAAGTTCATTTGTTTTTTCCTGTAAGACAGCTCTAGCAGCACTTAGTTGTCTTTACCTTCATTTAAAACAATTTTGTAAGATTGTATTTTAACAGCTCTCATATCAGTGTGCATTTAAAAAATACTTCTCAAGACTTCCAGTCGAGATGGCAGCATGGGCAGACACAGCTCACCTCCTCACACAACCACATCAAAATTACAACTAAAGTACAGAACAACCATCACTCAGAAGCATCAGAAATCAAGTTGAATAGAAGTCTGACAACTATAGAATTAAAGCAACCACATCCATCCAGACTGGGAGGGGTGGAGATGCGGAATGGGCTGGTCCCACATCCACGTGTGGTGAATAAAAATTCAGGAGCAATATCTTGGGAGCGAGGAGTCCCAGTCCCACACCAGCCCCCCAGCCCACAGTTCCAGTGTCAGAAAGACAAGTCCCTACAATCTGTGGTTGCAAAAACCACAGGGGTTGAGTTGGTGAAAGAAACTTCTGGAGCCCCAAGCAGTTCATCTTGAAGAACCCTCAGAAGGGCTCACCTACTCAGACTCACCACCTCTGGGCTCTGGCACTGGGGAGGCATCTTGAGGGGCACCAGTGGCAGGCAGGGGGAGGCTGAGGTGTCTGGCATCAAGGTGAGCAGAAGCCATTGCCGCTTTTCTGGGCCCTCCCCCGCCCCACAGATCTGGCAGACTGGTGCTGTATCTAAGATTCCAACAACCTGGCTAACACTGTTTGACCTTCCTTGAAGATCCCAGAGACTCTGCCCCACCCAAGCTGCTTGGGTGGCTGCATTCATATGAATGGCTGTTCTTGGCTCCTGCTTCACAACAGGGGTGTCCAACCTTCTGGGTCTCTGGGCCACACTGGAAGAAGAGTTGTCTTGGGCCACACATTAAATACACAAACACTGGCCTTCATCAAACATGAGTTTTGGGCAGCAATTGCACCATCTTCTGTTATTTTTACAAGTTCCTCTCTTTCACCTCCAGTTGCCAGGGCACCATCAGTAACTATACCAGATATGTGGACAATGGACACAGAAAATCACTTTAACATATTTTTTTTACTGTTTCTTAATAAATCTCTTGATTTGTTTGTGTCTTTTAATGGCACTATAGAAGCCATTTCTTCAGTGAAATTATATTCATCATCAAAACCTCTAACAAAAATGGCAAGGTGAGCCGCATCTGTAGCATCAGTGCTATCACACATCGCCAAAGCACACAATTTTGAATTAGTAGCTTTGCTCTCCAAACTTCTCTTGATAGATTTTCCAAGTTCTTCAATTTGCCTGGCTGTAGTCTGGTGAGACAAACTGATTTTGAAAATATCTCCCCCTTTTTTTTTTGCAGGACAAATTATATTGGCCATGCTTTCTATACATTGCTTAATAAACTCACCATCAGTAAATGGTCCTGATTTTTTTGCTATTAAATATGCTACCACATAACTAGCTTTTATGATGGAGTCTGCCTGAGTTGTAACTTTTTGAACAAATTTTTGTTGAGAAGACAGATTTTCTTTCAGTTCTGTTATTTTGTCCTTAAAACACAATCTGTCATACACACTGAATTTGGCAGCATGCTTTTGTATATAATACCTTTTCAAATTATAGTCTTTGAAGACTTGCACAAATCCCCTACAAATTAAGCAGAGTGCCTTACCATTTGCCTCAAAAAAAAGTAGTCGTCCATCTACTTTTCATTGAACAGTCTTCCTTCCTCTGTGATTTTTGCTTTTTTGGGTTCTTTTTTCTTTTGAGATAATGTAGAAGCCATGCTGGGGTTAAAAAATAATAATAGCTAGAGGACTTCACTTATTTTTATTATGAAAATTAACTGACAGGAAAATAGAAAGCAAGGTTTGGGTCCTTCCACAGCCCTCCCGGCTGCTCTGCAGGGCAAGGGGGAGGGCCGATTGTAAAGCATGGCAGACAATGTGTGAGGTGCAACCGAGGTGTGGAAGTGCCTTTAGTAATCAAATAAGAAAGCTTACCTGACTTCTAAATAACATGAAACGCCTAATGTTGCAATGGTAGGTTGAAACATTATTGATAATCTCTGCTTCACCAAGTCACCACGAGCACATGTAACATCTGATGGTGTCAATTCTGCTGCCTGGGCTCGGAAGACAACACACTGGAAGCCGCACACCACCGTAAAACTGGAGCCATACATGTGTATAAATAACAAAAGCACACATACATTTATTTTATGTGACATTAAGACATGTAATTGCAAAAAAATCTCATGTTTTACGTAAATTTATGATTTTGTATTGGGCCACATTCATAGCCATCCTGGGCTGCATGCAGCCTGTGGGCCACAGGTTGCACACCCCTGCTTCACAACTTCCTAAATCCTCTCAAACAAGCAGCAGCTGGCCTCAGTGAGCTCCAGGGCCAGAGCTAGCAGCCTAGATCCACAGCTTGGCTTTTCTTAGAAATCTCCAAGCCCAGCACAAGTAGCAGCCATCTCAGATTGCTTTATAACTCATACAGGATGCCCCAGCTAAAACTCAGGTTGAGGCTGACCTTGGCTTGCACCACCTGGGAAACCCCAGGGCCAGTGCACCCAATGGACAGTTACAGACCACACTGGAGCACGACCACCCTGGCCCTCCATAGCTGATCCTCCACAGAGGGTAGAGGTTGCTGGTAAAGGGTCACATTCAATTCTTGCAGTTGACTGGCCTGGGTGAATCCCTCCCATTGATCTTCCAACAGCAATCAAGGCTCAATTATGAAAGGAACATGTATTCAGCCCACATGAAGGGTGCACCTCGGCTACCCAGCTTCAATGATAGGGGAGGCTGTGCCACTGGACCCCACAGGACATTAGGCCACACTACTAAGACATGGAGTCAGAGTAGTCCTTCCTAATATATAGAAACAAACACAGGGAGGCTGCCAAAATGAGGAGACAAAGAAACATGGCCCAAATGAAAGGATAGATCAAAACTCCAGAAACAGAGCTAAATGAAATAGAGGTAAGCAATCTATTAGGTGCAGAGTTCAAAACACTGATTATAAGGATGCTAAAGGAGCTAAGTGAGAACCTCAACAGCATAAAGATCCAGTCAGAAATGAAGGATACACTGATTGAAATAAAGAACAATTTACAGGGAAACAACAGTAGAGTGGATGAAGCCGAGAATCAAATCAATGCTATGAAACATAAAGAGACAAAAATGAACCAATCAGAACAGCAAGAAGAAAAGAGAATAAAAAAAAATGAGGATAGTGTAAGCAGCCTCTGGGACAACTTTAAGCAATCCAACATTTGCATCAGAGAGGTGCCAGAAAGAGAAGAGAAAGAGCAGGAAATTGGAAATCTATTTAAAAAAAAATAATGAAAGAAACCTTCCCTAATTTGGTGAAGGAAATAGACATGCAAGTCCAGGAAGCACAGAGGCCCAAACAAGATGGATGCAAAGAGGACTACTCCAAGCAGAGCATAATTGAAATGCAAAAGGTTAAAGATAAAGAGATGGGGGTGTGGAAGAATGGGTGATAGGTGAGGGGATTAAGAAATACAAATAGTGTCCTGCCTGGTGTGGCTCAGTGGACTGAGCACTGACCAGTGAACCAAAGAATCACTGGTTCAACTCCCAGTCAGGGCACATGCCTGGGTTGAGGTCCAGGTCCCCAGTTGGGAGCACATGAGAGGCAACCATACATTGAAGTTTCTCTCCCTCTCTTTCTCCCTCCCTTTCTCTAAATAAATAAAATATAAAAAAAATAAAAATAGTTACTGAATATTCATGGGAATTTAAAGTACAGCATAAGAAAGGGAGTAGCCAAAGAACTTACATGCATGACCCATGGACATGAACAAGAGTGAGGGTATTGCCCGAGGGAGTGGGGGGTGCTGGGTGGAGGGGAGCAAAGGGGGAAAAATCAGGACAATTGTAATAGCATAATCAATCAAATATAATTTAAAAACTTATCAAAATTGGTAAACTTTTGTGTAGCCATTTTAATAGTGAAGATGGAAGAAAATATGCAACATTTTTGGCATATTATGCTTTATTTCAAGAAAGGTAAAAATGCAACTAAAACACACACAAAAAAGATTTGTCAGGGTATGGAGAAAGTTCTGTGACTGATCATTCATGTCAAAAGTGGTTTGCAAAGTTTCGTGCTGGAGACTTCTCACTGGGCAATTCTCCGTGGTTGGGTAGACAAGTTCAAGTTGATAGCAATCAAGTTAAAAACAATCAACATTGTACCTCACAGGCGGTAAGTTGACACACTCAAAATATCCAAATCAATAAAATGTTGGTAAAAATAAAAAATGTCTTTTATTTTATGGAAAAAACCAAGTGAACTTTTTGGCCAGCCCTGTAAGAATACTAGACTCTTATCAAATAATTTCCAAATACTTTATTTCAGTATGTGGGCTGGTTTTTCACTTTTTTGGTAGTGGTTCACACAAAAGGTTTTAATTTTAATGAAGTCCAACTCATTTATTTTTCTTTTGCTTACTTGTGTTTTTGGTGCCATATCAAAGAAACTGTTAGTTAATTGAAGGTCATGAAGATTTACAGTCTTAGCTCTTACATTTAGGTTTTTGATCTATGTTTAATTAATTTTTGTGTGTGGAATGAGAGAGAGGACCAGTTTCATTCATTTGCACGTGGAGGTCCAGTTTCCTGGCTTCTTTTGTTAAAAATACCATTCTTTCCCCAAGTACCGCGAACCTTTAAGGGGAGAAGTGGCCTTGCCCGTTCATTCTAGCGCGGTGGTGCCGGCTGTGTGCGGTTTTTGCAAGGAATCTCAGAGTCAATTCGCCAAGGAACCTCGGGAACGGCAGCGGGCGCCGGGTGGCAGAAGCGGGTCTCGGATACCCCAAACCCCGCTGCGTCCCACTGTGCTTCGGGGGTGAGAAAGAGCCCGGGCTGGGAGTTATGGGACCTGGGTTCGAGCGCTGCCTCCGCTGCTTCCTCGCTTCGCACTGT